>PVKC010025856.1:0-16312 GCA_004027635.1 Crocidura indochinensis | reverse complement strand
AAAAAAAAAAAAAAAAAAAAAAAAAAAAAAAAAAAAAAAAAAAAAAAAAAAAAAAAAAAAAAAAAAAAAAAAAAAAAAGAGAAAATAGAAAAACTAAGAAAATGGAAGAGAAAGGAAAGAAAAAAGTTCAGTAGCAAGTATATTTGTGAAAATTATTGTGATCACCAATGAACTAATTAAAGCAATAGCAGAAGCTTTAGTAAGCTCTTTTTTATGTTTATTTAGGATAAGAGTTAAATACAGTAAAAAAAAAAAAAAGGTATGTTAGTGGCAATTGTTTGCATAGTCCCAGCAAAGTATGGGGGAAATAGAAAGGAAAAGCCTTGGCCTAAATTCAGGAAGACAGTAGCCCAGCATACTAGGTTGTCCAATCCCTGAGCCATTCTCTGGTTCCAGTAAAAGTTTTTCACATAATCACTGATGTTGGTGTCAGATTTCTATAGTTAAAGATCCTGGTTTCTGTACACATAGAGATCCAGATTATTTTTAAAAAACCCTTTAATCCAAAATGAAGCTTTATATATTGGTTTTTGGGTCATACCCAGTGTTGCTCAGGGGTTACTCCTGGCTATAGGCTCAGAAATCACCCCTGACTTGGGGGACCATATGGGACGCTGAGGAATCGAACCATGGTCCGTCCTGGGTCAGCTGCATGCAAGTCAAAGGCCCTACTGCTGTGCTATTGCTCCAGCCAAAACCCCATTTTTAAAAGTTTGATGTCCTTAGACACTCTATGGATAGATATTCCTGGTAGAAAGATAGAAATGTCTCTAGGGGCAGGTTAGCATCCTTCTCATTACCATCTTCCTGGCATAGACCTGGCTCTGAGAACAGTGCTGAATATACTTCCCTGCTGAACAGGAGAGGGCGTCTCCTGAGCCCCAGTGCTGGTTCACTCCTAGGTGTGAGTCAAGAGGCTCTGGTCTGGGGCTGGAGAGATAGCATGGAGGTAAGGCATTTGCCTTGCATGCAGAAGGACGGTGGTTTGAATCCCGGCATCCCATATGGTCCCCCGAGCCTGCCAGGAGCAATTTCTGAGCATAGATCAGGAGCAATGTCTGAGCACTGCTGGGTTCGACCCAAAAACAAACAAACAAAAAAAGAGGCTCTAGTCCTTAATAGCTTCACACCATGTACAGACCTGTCGCCTGTGCATGTGTGACAGCCCTGAGAGTCAACAGTGCTTTCTTGATGTCATGTCATGTAGAATATAAGCCCTTTGGATGGGCTTGGATGGTGGTGGATGGTGAGATGAGGCCTTTCTCCTTCAGCCCAGGCCACGTGTCTCCAACCCCCTCCAGCTGGCGGGTCTACAGACAGCTTCAGGATAGCAGCAGGTAGAAAACTTATAGACAGGTTTCAGGAGATATCATCTTATTCAGCCCTGGCCAACATGTGTGGTCTGTTTTCTTAAACCTATTTAAGCATGCTCTCTTCAGATTGCCCTGCGTCTTAGCTTCTTTCAGCCATCTCTCCTCCTGCTTTCTCTTTCCTCCATAATCTTCTAATCTCTCTCCTGGCTTTCTTTTTTTTTTTTTTTCTTTTTTTGGTTTTTCGGGCCACATCCGTTTGATGCTCAGGGGTTACGCCTGGCTAAGTGCTCAGAAATTGCCGCTGGCTTGGGGGGTCCATATGGGACGCCGGGGGATCCTTCCTTGGCTAGCGCTTGCAAGACAGACACCTTACCTCTAGCATCACCTCACCGGCCCCTCTCTCCTGGCTTTCAGGCCAAACCTTTTGAGACCTCCCCAAGACCCTTCCCAGAAATGGACAGGTCTTACCCTAAGGTAAAGTTATATAGAAGATGGGGGTGGGATGACAGTGTCACTAGACCTGGAAACTTTGCAATAGAGGAACAGAGAGGCTGTCCTGAGGGCAGGTGCAGAAAGGCGGCAACTAGCTCCTTTTTCTCACCCAGGCTTTCCTTACTTGTCCCACAGGTTTGTTTCTGAAGCAGAGCTGTTTGTGGCCATTCAGAGCTTCCTCCTGTCTCTGCAGGACCAGGGAGAGCAGCCTCCACTCCTGGTCTTCAGAGCTTCCATCTACCTTCTTGCTGTGTGCCAGGACAATGATGATGCCCTAGAAGAGGTAGGGTTCCCCATGCCCAGCTTTCCATTCTCCTTCATGCCCGTCACAATCTCAGGGAGCCTCAGAGGCAGTCTTTGCTCTGGAGTGGTTCTCTCTGCCTGTGTTCCCTCCTTCTTCCTTCGTGTCTTCCAGAGCTCCCGAGAGCCCTATAGTCTGTATAGACATGGAAGGGTGCCAAGGAAGCATGGCTCTGGGCAAATTTTGATAAGGATTTTGATAAGGATGCCCAGCACTTTCGTAGAGAATAGGTTGTTTTTTTAGTAAGAGGTTCTGGGTGTCCACCGCAAAAGAATAATGTTACATCTTTGTCTTATACTATGCAAAAAAAAAAAATAATAACTTCAAATAGATCCTAATGAAAGCCAAAAAAAAAAAACTTTAAAATTCTTGAAAGAGGGGCCCGGGAGATAGTATGGAGGTAAGGCGTTTGCCTTTCATGCAAAAGGTCATCGGTTCGAATCCCGGTGCCCCATATGGTCCCCCGTGCCTGCCAGGAGCAATTTCTGAGCATGGAGCCAGGAGTAACTCCTGAGCACTGCTGGGTGTGACCCAAAAACCAAAAAAAAAAAAATTCTTGAAAGAACATTTTCAGGAATTTAAACTGTACGTACAACGGGAAGAAATGTTTCTTCAGGCTTACTAGGTATGAGAACACCCTAGTCCCTTCTGTTTCAGGCCCTCTACATGGACCCGTCACTGCATTTCGGTAGCTCCAGTCCAGTGTGGGAGCTGGACCCAGGAGCTGGCAGTTAGGGCACACTGGACTGGGCTGCTTGGCCTCCACATGAGGCAGTTGTGCATAGCATAGGTTTGGGGGGGCGAGGAGACTGGGAGAGAGAGATGGTTCTGTGTGTCATTCTCTCTGCTGGATGCCAGTAGCACTCCCTTCCAAGACAATACATACTGAGTCTAGACACTTCTATAAGTGCCCTGGGCACATTTCCCTGGGGGAGCTACTATTAGAGGTGATCAAGGTGGGGTCTTCTCACTGGAGGGCCCTGCAACGAATTGGGAAAGGTGTCTTGGCTGGCTGTAGGTTTCTAGGGCCCTCTGCGAGTGTGTCCCTGACCTTCCTTCCTTTCTTGCCTACCAGGTTGCAGTCAGCGCTGTCAAAAAGTTCCTCGAGACCATCCCAGACTTGAACCTGGTCTACACGCATCATCCCCTCGTGCTCCGGTTCTTTCTGCTGTACCCACAGCTGATGAGTCGGTTTGGACATCGAGTCCTGGAACTGTGGTTCTCCTGGGGAGAGGATGATTATGAGGGTCTGGAAGATTCTTCTTCTCCTGGAACACCCCCCTCCATGCCCACCAGCCTGGGGACTTTGTTCCACATGCTCCGGAACAGCCCCAGCATCCTGCTTATTCTGATAGTAGGTACCAGTTGCTGCCTCTGCAGTTGAGGCGGGTGGACCCTCTCTGGGAGCTGTTTCCTAAACTCTGGTACTCTGCTGTTGCCCTGTTGGGAAATCTCTGGCAGGTGGATGCCTGGTCTCCAAAGATATGGAGAGGCCTTCTCCCAGAGCTGTGAGAGGAGGTGGAACACGAAATATCTATCACATTGGTGGTTTCCTCTCCCTGGTCACCTCTCAGCGCATCATGCTACCAAAGGTTTACTGTCAATAGGAGAAAGTCCTGGATGGAGGGACAGACCAGAGAAATGATAGTACAAGGATTGCTTGTGTGTAGCTGACCTGGGTTTGATCCCCAGCAGCATATGGTCCCCTGAGCATTGCTGAATGCCTAGAGCTGGAGGCCCATGAGCACTTCTGTTGAGACACTAGAGGCCGCCAAAGGAGATGAGTATCTCCTCATCCTCTGGCCCTTACATTGATTTATTTGTCTGGTTGGCCCCAGGGGGGAGCCCCCTGGACATATGATCTCTGCTTGGAAGATTCCCTCCCCCCCCCCCCAAATACACACCAAAGAAAGCCCATGCATGAAGGTAGCAATATCTGATGACACAAGGACTTGAGGCCGTCTCATTGCTGGGATTCATGTGGTAATGCTCCAAGTTCAGCTCTTACCCTCAGAAGCACTGGGAATTGTCAGTAACTCAGAGATTTTGTTTTAAATTTTTGGTCATATGTGGTGGTACTCTCAGGGCTTATTCCTAGCTCTCACTCAGGAATTACTCCCGGAGGTGCTCAGGGGATCAGGTGGGATGCTGGGATCAAGGATATAACTGTCTTGGGCATGTGCAAGGCAAGACCCTTATCTGCTGTACTATCTCCCCAGCCTGTTTTATTCTTCTAAATAAAAAGTTCACTATCAAGGGACGGAGAGATAGCATGGAGGTAGGGCATTTGCCTTGCATGCAGAAAGACAGTGATTCAAATCTGGCATCCCATATGGTTTCCTGAGCCTGCCAGGAGCGATTCCTGAGCGTAGAGCCAGGAGTGACCCCTGAGCGCTGCCAGGTATGACCCAAAAACAAACAAAAAAGTTCTCTCTCAAAACAAGGAGAAACCAACCCAGACTCAGGGCTTGGTTTAGTTAAGCCCCAGGGATATGAGGAATAATCCCTCCCAGGCTCTGTCACACAGGTGAGAGGGACTCTGACACTGCCGATGTGAGAGCTGAGGTTGGCTAGAGTGCCTGGTGGCAGTGAGAGCAGAAAGGGCGCTCTGCTGACAGCTATGGGGTCTGGCAAGTAGACAGGCCAAGTATGGGGTCTGGCAAGTAGAGGATGATGATGGATGAGGGGGCGAAGGGAACGAACTTTTGAGGCCTGGACTCTCATGGTTCATCCATTCTAGGCCCAAGAACATTGGGAGTCAGAAGGTGCTTCAGGTGTGGTTGCCTTCAGAAAATCGAGGCTCGGTCTGTCTCTGTCACCTTGGTAGACTTAGCAGGGAGCCCTGGAGGGAGAGAACTGAGAATGGGGAGGTTAGAAGAACTCTGGGGTCATCACATGGGGCTGTGGGGCACTTGTGACTCTCAGAGCCTCTAGACTCATTCTTCTCTGACTCAGGCTCTCACGGACCCTGCTCCGTCACATTCATTCTCTCCTCCCCTTGTCCCTGTCTTTTTGCCTCCCCCTAAGTCCTCCTTTTACAGACTGCTGCCCTCTGCTAGTCTGGGCACTTTACCAGTTTGTGCATGAATGTGGCTGACCACTTATTTTTATTTGCACACTGAGTCAGGGCCTTGGGAGCACCCACATGTATGTGCTTATAGCCCCAGAGCCCAGCACCTGCGTGACTCCTGACTGACTCGGCCATTAGCTCTGGAAGAACTGCATTAACCATGTCTTTCCTTGCCTTCTGAGGCCCAGGCACAGCTTGTGGCAGCGAATGGGGCTAGCTCTGTCCCGAATCTCTCCCAGCCAATCCCCTGCATGCCCCGTGACATCTCTGGCCTCTGCTCTCCTCCCCCAAGCATGCTCTGGTTCCTGATCAGAGAACCTTCTCTCTCTTCTGTTTTTGCCCCAATGCTGCTCTTACCCTCCGCTGCCTCTCCTCCTCATCTTTGTCTCTGTGCCCGTCTCTCTTGTTCTCTCTCTTGTTCTCCCTCTGTCCCTCTATCTTTCTTTCTCTCTCCTCTCCTTTCTCTCTCTCTCTCTCTCTCTCTCTCTCTTTCTCCTCTCTCTCTCTCTCATCTCTAGCTTGCCAGCTTGGTCTCATTCTCTCCTCTTCCACATTCAGGGCACCCTGGGCCATTCCCACCATCCTTAGCCTGGTTGTGTGGTCCAGTGACTCCATCCTCAGCCCAAGGATGTGTTTCTGCTAGAGCCAGAGTGATATTACACAGTGATTGGGGGCTTCCAGAGCTGATGGGACTCTGTCTAACTCACACAGCTGTTCACTCAGTCCTTAGAGACGTCTCCTGGCCCCAAAATAGCCTTCCCTTCCTCATGAGACTTCCTTCAGTCTCCCAAAATACAGGAAACTGTACTCCGGTTGGATTTTGCTGGCTGGCGCATGCCTTGGCCTGACCCCTGCTCTCTGCCTTTCTTTGCTCAGCATGAGGGGGCATGCTTCCTTCTCCGGCTGTGAACTGTGCACCTGGACATGTATCCTCTGAACTCACCCTTCCTTTCATCCTCCTAGGACCTCATCCATGCCAGCCCCGTGGACACAGCCCGCAAGGTACTCGTCACCCTGAGGACCTTTCTGAGGACAAACGAGGATGTCCAAGTGTGTGGTCTCATCCGAAGCCACTTCCTAGTGATCCTGCAGCAGATGCTGGTGGAGCACGGGGTCTCCCCATCGCAAGGTCAGTCGGGATCTGTGGGCGTGTTTGCCCTGAGGTCAGGAGTGGGAGCATCTGCTGAGGAAGGACAGTCTTCCCTGAAAAAGAAGAATCCTGCCATTCTGACTTCAAGTTTATCTCTACCTCCTAGAGATGAGAGGCGCATACTCACAAGTGTGTGTGTGGTGGGGGAGGGGCGCACACGTGTGCAGTGCTCAGGGCTTATTTCTGGCTCTATGCTCAGGAATCACTCTGACAGTGTTTGGGGGACCATGTGGGGTGCCAAGATTGAACCAAATAGGCCACATGTAAGACAAGTGTACCTACTTGTACTCTCACTTCAGCCGAACTTAGTTATTATTAATAATTATTTACTTTCTGCTTGTTTGTTTGAGGGCCTTGGGGAAGTGATTCAGCTTCTCTGGGCCTTATGATTTTCTTTTTTCTTTCATTTAATAGAACAGGGGCCAGAACAATATAGTACAGCGGGTAGGGTGTTTGCTTTGCAGACCTGATTTTGATCCCCAGCATCCCCTATGGTCCCCTGAGCTAGTCAGGAGTAACTTCTGAGCACAGAGCAAGGAGTAATCCCTGAACGCTGCTGGATGCGGTCTCCCCCTACCAAGAAAAAATAAAAGGAAAAAAAAAGAACAGTGTTGCATCAGAGGAAGGGGGGGGGTGTGTGGTAACAAATAGTACTTAGTTCACACAGGTTTTGAGGGGATCAGTCCAATAATGCATTTCTGACACCCATGTCAGAGTTGGCCTTCCTGGTGCAGCTGCCTGGTCCCCAATGAAGGAGAAGGCAGCAGGAAGTGGGACAAATCCCAGCTTCTGGCGTTGGGGCGTCCTGACTCTGACTGCAGCGGGAGCCACTGACCCTGCTCAGCTCTGCCTTGGCCTGTTTTGACCTCCCTCCACTGACTGGCCCCTATCCCATGTAGGATCTGGGAACCTGCCCTTGCTGCTGAACCTCCTCTCCCTGGTGCAGCTGAGGAATGAGCCAGGGCATGAGCTGGACAGCCTGGCCATGAAGCTCCTTCACCAAGGTTCTTGTCCTCCCTGGGGAGAGGCTGTCGGGAAGGAATGGTCTGTTTCTGCTGGACTTCGCTTAGGGACTTTCCAGATCTTTGCTTGCTCTCTAGGAGTGTTGGGAAGGAGGGAAAAATGTGGAACAAGCACAAGGTCTGGAGTCAGGCACCTGGGTTATCTATTTACTAACAGACCTTGGACGAGAATCTGCCTCACAGGTTCACAGGATTCCTCACAGGGGATATTGTTTTAGGGGCATTGGCTACACATCAGTCTCATTGGGTCCATAGTCCCCCCTATCTTTTTAGTCTTCTTTTTGCACCATACCCAGCAGTGCTCAGGACTGACTCCTGGCTCGGCCCTCAAGGATCGAGGTGCATTGGATCTTATGGGGTGCCCAGTTGGCAAAGCGTCTCACCACCATACTAAAGACATCACGTAGGTTTCTTGTTCCTGGCGCAAATGTAGTTCAGCCTACCCTACAACTGACTTGGGTAGGACAGCTGAATGTCCTGAGCGTTGTTGCCACTTGTCAGAAGTCCCAGAGGGAGAATTTTGAGCCAAGATTTTAGTTCCTGGGAAACCTGCCAGCTTGGCCCTAAACTTCAGGTCTCCTGGCCAGAAGTCTGGGTGGCTTTCCCTTCTCACGAAAAACTCAGTGTTGGTATCTCACCAGCCTTCAGCGATGGAGAGAGAGCTCAGAGGAATTTGTGCAGGCTCAATGTGTGGGAGAGTCACTTTTGGTCCCCAGCAGCATCTGCTCTCTGCGCACAGCCAGAGGAGCCTGGTGCCCTGGAGCCTTGCCCAGAGTGGCTCTGCCCTCCAGTGTCGCCAACAGTTGGTGCCTATTTCAGAGAAAGGATAAAATGCTATCTGGAATCCCTGGCCTTCTGGGCCTTGAGCTGGGGACGTTCCATGTGGGACAGAAGGGTCCTCAGTGTGTCTGATAGGACCCTGAGCCATGTGTTTCCATGGAAGCTGAGGGAGGAAAGAACAAGCTGGAGGAAGGAGGACAACAATTTGGTGATTCCAGAGAGTTTCCTGTGGGGGTGGGTTCGAAGGTGCAGGTCCCTGGAGAGGAATGTGTTCTGGAGGGCAGGGAGGGGTCAGGGAGTCTCACCCCGACACAACTCGGTCAGGATTTCCTGGAGGTGAGCTAAGGAGTTGGAGGAACTGTGTGTTGAGGACCCCAGGCCCCCTGGGAAGGGTGGAAGAGGGATGATGCTGGGAGGGTGCAGAGCTGCAGATTGGGACTGTGGGGTCCCTTTGGTACCTCTGGGGCTGCTTGCCTGGTGCTGAGGATTGGGGAGGCCTTGGCTTCACACAACTCTTTCCAGGCACTGTGCAAGGCGGGCATGTGGGATAGTGTACGCTGGGGGCTGTGTGGTGAGGCCTGGTGCCCCCGTCTCTCGCAGTGAGCATGCTGTGTGGGAGATGTGGTCCTGCCGACGAGGCCATCCTGCAGCCGTCCTTCAACTTCCTGTACTGGAGCCTCCAGCAAACCCCGCCAGGCAGTCAGAAAAGAGGTGCAGGGGTGGGGGTGGGGGTGGCGGGGTGACCGGGCAGACTCTGGGTCCTGGATTCCTGTCTTAGAAAGAAACAGGCCTCTGAGACTGCTCAGAGGGTTTGCACTGGAGACCGAGGTTTGATCCTGGGCACCTCGAGGTCTCAGTTAGCTCCTCTGGAGTTATTCCCTGAGCTACCCTAGGCCAGGAGATTTAGGTGGTGAACAGGGTGGGGCCACACCTGAGCAAAGGCTATCAAAGATCCTTCCGAAGCGGTCCTGAGAGCCTGAGTGTAGGCCTTGCAGGGCAGCTGTTCTTCTGTCCACTCTCCACACATGCCTGGCCCCCTTTAGGGCTCCCCAGCTCCTGCTTCACTCACCTGTGCTCTGCCTCTACATCCTACAGCTGCTGCAGTGCTCTTGAGCAGCTCGGCCCTGCTGCTGCTCCTGGAGAAAATCCTGGCCCTGACGGGGGCTGGGGCTGGCCCTGGCCCTGGCCCACCCAGTGCGGCGCTGCTCTGCTCGGCGTGGCTGATCACGGACTCCTGCTCTGCTCAGCAGCACAGCGGTGGCCTGCAGGTCAGTGGCCAGCCCTACACTCGAGGCAGGGTGACAGCAGCAGGTCAGCTCCCAGCTTGGGGCTTCTCTGCCAGGTACCCAGCAAAGGTCTTGTGAAAATGCCCTGGGGAGACGTTTCCTCTCTGGGCTGCTTCCTGGCCTACCAAAGGGGCAGCCTGGGGGCTGTGGCTAGTTGGGTTACGTAATCTGCTAATATGTTAACTGACCTTAGAAAATACGTATAATATGGGCCCAGGAGATAGCATGGAGGTAAGGCGTTTGCCTTTCATGCAAAAAGGTCATCGGTTCGAATCCCGGTGCCCCATATGGTCCCCCGTGCCTGCCAGGAGCAATTTCTGAGCATGGAGCCAGGAGTAACCCCTGAGCACTGCCGGGTGTGACCCAAAACCACAAAAAAAAAAAAAAAAAAAAAGAAAGAAAGAAAGAAAATACGTATAATAGTTCTTTTTTTAAATGTGTGAGTAGGGGCTCCCAGGATATCTCTCAGGAGGACAGGGCGTCCCCTGCCCCACCAGCAATTCTCAGCCAGTGAGACCCCAGGTGCTGCTTGGTCCTGTCGTGCTGAGAGCACCAGGCTGTCTGGCCATGCTCAGGGGCCAGCAGGGCTGCACTTGATGGTGCTGAGGGTGCTGAGGGATTCACGTGTTGTTGGGATTAACCTTAGTTGGCCACACGCAAGGCATCAAAGCACACATCAGAGCCTCTGTTCCAGTGGTCCTCAAACTACAGCCCGCGGGCCACAGATTGCATTTGTTCCCATTTTGTTTCTTCACATCAAAATAAGATGTATGCAGTGTGCGTAGGAATTTGTTCGTAATTTTTGTTTTTACTATAGTCTGGCCCTCCAGTGGTCTGAGGGACAGTGAACTGGGCCCCTGTTTAAAAAGTTTGAGGACCCCTAACACTTCTATTTTCTTCTGGGCTACACCTGGCTTTGCTCAGAAGTTGTTCCTGGCTCTGCATTCAGGATTCACTCGCAGCAGGCTCAGGACACCTTGTGGAATGCTGGGGATTGAAACTGGGTCAGCCACTTGCAAGGCAAACATCCTCCTACTGTTAACTCTCTAGTCCCCATTTCCTACCTTTTGAAAAAGTTTTTATTGTTGTGTTTTGGACCACATCCATTGATGCTCAGGGGTTATTTCTGGCTATGTGCTCAGAAGTCGCTCCTGGCTTGGGGGACCATATAGGACGATGGGGGATCGAACCATGGTCCATTCTAGGCTAGTGCATGCAAGGCAGACAGACACCTTACCTCTTGTACCACCACTCCAGCCCCACCTTTTGAAATTTTTGATGCTGCTCAGACTTGGTGCCTGTTGGCTGTGTCTGGCATTGCTTGAGAGATCATGTGTTGACAGGAACAGAACCCAAGGCCTCACAGAAAAGAAAGGTGCCCCACCACTGAACCAGATCTGTACCTTGCAGTCAACAGATAAGAATGTACTGGGCAGGGACTGAAGAGGAGGACACTTGCTTTGCATGTTTAGATTTGACCCCTGGCATCCCATATGGTTCCCTGAGCATCGTCAGGAGTGTTTTCTGAGCACAGAACCAGGAGTAACCCCTGAGCACCACTTGGTGTGGCCCCTTCCCAGAAAAGACTACCTGCAGACTACTGGGGAGGCACTCAGTGTTTGAGGGCAGGGTGGACAGGGCGCGGAGCTCAGTGAGAGGATGTGGTGAGTCAGGCTGCCCAAGAAGCTGGGGGAGAGAGAGTCTACCTGTCACCCAGGTGCAGGTTGTCATGGTGGGGAAGCAGGGGTTCATCACAGGGCCTGGCAGGAGCATCTCTCTCTTTCTCTCTCCCTAAGACTGGTCACCCCCAGATTCCATCTCCTGCATTGTGAGGAGGGTAGATCTACTCAGGGGTAGTGCCCAGTGGTGCTCTGTGCTGGGGGACCATGTGGTGCCAGGAAGCAAATCTGAGCCTCTGACGGGCAATAACATGTGCACCATCCCTCGAGCTGCCTCCCCCGCCCAGTGGCTTCTTTATGTTGGACTGTTGGGGACCCAGGCTGGGCCATGTAGACCCCGGTGAGCATTCGGAGCATGTTCCTAGCTCAGAGCTGCTTCTGTTGCTTCCACACTAAGGAAGCAGGATTCCTCCCCTGTTCTGTCCCATCTGTAGCAGTGAAAGCTGGTGGCTAGCCTATATCCCTTCCATAGATGGAGACCAAGCCAGCCTGGGATAGGCAATCCAGTCAGGTGCCCGTGGCAGAGCCCAGGCTTCAGTGCTGGCCCTCTAGCTACAGTCTGGAGGTTGGTGGATTGCTGAGCCGAGGCATGGACAGAAGCATAGAGGAAGCCGAGGGAGGCTTCCTGGTAGAGAAGGCCCATGAGAAAGGGTGAGATTTGGATCTTCAGGTTGACTTTTCTGTCTTGTGTTCCTGGATCGAGGTCTGGGGAAGCTCAGTGTAGACCCTAGCAGCCGCCTCTATCCTGGCCATGAGCGAGTAAGTATGGTGTGGACATTGCCAGCAAGTTTTCACCCCTGTCCCCTACCAGGTCCATCAGACCCTGTCTGTGGAGCTCCCCCGGGTACTGCAGGTCCTCAGCTTCCCGAAGAAGCAGGCTGTGCTGCTGTCCGGTATGGCCAGGTCTGTTGGGACCCCCCTCCCCACTTTACCTCTGCCCAGAGCTGGTCCAAGCCACTGCCTTCCCTCAGCTGCCATTCTATGCTTCCTGCGCACTGCCCTCCAGCAGAGCTTTTCCTCGGCCCTGGTAGTGCTGGAGCCTTCGGACACACCCCAGTCGCCAGACCCTGAGGACGCGGGCCTCACTCCCCTGAGGACGGCGGAAGTGCTTACCCTGGTCATTGCACTGCAGAATCTCCTGGTGCAGGTGAGGCCCTTGCTGGGTGTCCGGGAAGGCAGTGAACGGGGAAGCACCTGCCCCCAGGATCCATTGAGGGGCACTGTAACAGCTGCTGCCTCCACATGGCTGTGTCCTAGTACAGCAGAGACCTAAGATAGTATAGGCCATTAAGACTGTTTTGCTTGCCTTGGGACAGAAGCCGTAGCACAGTGGGGAGGGCATTTCCTTGCATGAGACTGACCCAAGTTTGACTGATTTCCGGCAACCCATATGGTCCCCTAAGCCTGCCAAGAGTAAGCTCTGAGCACCACCAAAAATAAAACAAAACAAAACAAAAAACCCCAAAATCGGGGCCTGGGAGATAGCATGGAGGTAAGGCGTTTGCCTTTCATGCAAAAGCTCATCGGTTCAAATCCCAGTGCCCCATATGGTCCCCCGTGCCTGCCAGGAGCAATTTCTGAGCATGGCGCCAGGAGTAACCCCTGAGCGCTGCCGGGTGTGACCCAAAAACCAAAAAAAAAAACAAAAAAACCCAAAATTAATTAGAGATGAAAGGACATTTGTAATAGCAGCACTACAAACCAGGAATGCACCGGGCCTCACTGATGGCAGGAACTGCAGCTTAGAGACGAAGCTGTGGTGGATTCCCCAGTGCATCACCTTGGCCTACCCCTAGGGATGCGGCCCAGGTCAGGTTTTCGGATGCAGAAAGGACACAGCATGTCTGGGCAAAGGCCCTGGGGGAGATCTCCAAGGAGACTTGGTGTTGCTCAGGATACTCCTGTCTCAGTGCTCAGTATCATTCTGGGCAGAATTTAGGGAACCATATGGGATGCTGGGATGGAACTAAGGCAGGCGCCTTCCTGCTGCCCTGTCCTTCTGGCTGACTGTGCTCCCTTGCAGAGGGATCCGCTGCTGTCCCAGGCCTGTATCAGCTGCCTGGAGGCCTTGCTTGGCTACCTGCAAGCCCGGAGCCCCAAGCTCGGTAGGTACCTGTCCATCCCTGTTGCCCTGGTGAGCTGAGGGCCTGGCTGCTGCCACCTCCCACCCCAGTCTATGATTCACACGGTATTTTATTCTTTCTTTCTTTTTTTTTGTTTTGTTTTTTATTTTTTTGGTTTTTGGGCCACACCCAGTGACGCTCAGGGGTTACTCCTGGCTATGCGCTCAGAAGTCGCTCCTGGCTTGGGGGACCATATACTTTATTCTTTCAACATCACCAGGGCACACGTGTGCCTGCCAAACAGAGAGGTCCAAATATCACTCAAAGCTCTGGAGTAGCAGGGCCCCACGTGTAGCAGTAGTGGGCATCCTTGGGAGCCAATACCTCCTGAGCTCGTGTGTTGGCTGGCACCTGGCCTCTATGGTGCTCACTCATTGTACAGTGCTCCTCCACAATAGGAGCAAGTTCTCCTTAGCAAGGCTTGGAGGCGGTGGCAGCCCAGCCTGACTATCAATTCCCACAGCACTCCATGTGGCCACGCAGCCCTGGAATCGGTTCCTACTATTCACCCTCCTGGATGCTGGAGAGAATTCTTTTCTCAGACCTGAGGTCTTAAGGCTCATGACACTGGTGAGTACAGAAAACACGGGCATGGAGCTTGAAGACAGCCATGATTTGGGAGGGCCCAGGAGACCAGGGGTGCCTTTCACTGTCTAAGTGGAGAGATGCCCCCTCCAAGGCCCCCTTGCAAGACCCTCCCCGTGCCCACTTCTCACCCTGGCCCTGTCCTGCATGCTTGGAACAGTGTCCAGGCTGTGTCTGCCCACCACATGCCAGCTCCTGGGCCAGGTGCCAAAGATGTTGATGAGCCAAAAACTCTGCTGTAAGGGTCACTCGGTTTAGAGAAGGGCCAGAGTTGTGAGATCACCCCAAGCACCGTGTTTCTAAACCCCACACAGAGGGATCTGAAGAAGCTGGGTAGCAGTGAAGAATTCATGAACCAAGCCAGTCAGGAGAGAGCCAGGGAGTCAATGGCGTCTCCCTAGTGGTGTTTGTCCGTGCCTAAAGTCAGAACTGCCCTTCTTTATTAAACTGATCCCAATACCAGGAGGGGGAAGGTCAAGTAACCCAGGTGGGCTTTTACATTTCAAGAGATTTACAGGAAATAGGAAGATAGGGGTACACCATTCTGGGTTAAGAGCTGGTTGTCAGTTTAGAGGTGCTGTTAGTGGCAGGTCAGCTGGTAAACCACATGCCTGGTATGCGGCGTAAAATAGCAATTTTGAATCAGTGAAGGAGGCAGAGGGGGTCATGGGGCTAAGGCACAAGCCTTATGCGTGGCTGATCCCGGGGGGGGGGGGGGCTTCCCAAGTATTGCTGGGTGGTCCCTGGCTCTGCAGGCCCTGACAGTACTGCATGCTCAGCCCTCACATGGAACTTCTGAGCCTCTCTTGGCGCACCACCAAACACACAGTTGACAGAGAGGAAAGTCTCCAAGGTGAGGAGAGAACGGCAGGTTTAATGGCATGTTTAAGGTGCTTGGTGACTGCATATAAGGCCATCGCCTCCTTCCACACCTGCTTGACACCACTTATGCTCCCGAGTTCTCAGCACCCTGAGGCTAGGCTCTGTGGGCCAGGTCCCCATGTGGGAGCCGATCCCCAGCTCCTGTGTGTTGGGGTTTCCTTGGCAGTTCGTACGCTTCTGCAGTAGCAAAAGTGGCAGCAGCATCCTCTCCACCCAGGAGGTAGCCCAGGTGCTGCAGGGTGCGACTGAGACCCAGCTCTCTGCTCTCTCAGACACCCAAGTCCAGGCTCTGCACAATTTCGTCCTGCAGGTGGGTGGCCGCTCCGGAGGTAGGGCACTGGGGACTGCGTGACTCTGAGGGGCCCATATCCTCCATTCTGTCCTCCCTCAGGTCCAGAGCAGAGACCTCCTGACAGACCTGAGCATGGCCCAGGCCTTGCAGGCCTCCTTGGAGGGCCTCTCCTCCAGGGCCTCTGCCCAGCCACCCCTTCAGGACATGCTGTATCCTTTTTGTATCTGGAAACCTGGCCGCGGCATGGTCACTGTGCCACGGGCAGTATCTACTGAAGCTGGTCTCTAAGCTGCATGTGTGTGTGTGTGTGTGTGTGTGTGTGTGTGTGTGTGTGTGTGTTTGTTCTCTGGCCAACCCGTGTTTAGAACATGCCCCACTCTTCAGAGCTGGCCCACTAGACCTTGCTGGAAGCGTGTCTTCGAGATAGGTTCCCTGTCTGCTGTTCTCCTCTCATGTTCATGTCAGCTGCCTGGGAGGGGTGGCCGTGTCACTGTCCCACATCAGAGACTAACTCGCAGGACTTGGAAGCCCAGAAATGGAAGAGAAAGGAGGCCCGGAGAAGATGGACCAGGTCACAGTTGTCAAGGAAATGTGTGATCGTTGCTGCCATTTACTATGTAGATGGAATCTGGAAATAAAGTGACCCTCATGCCCCATAGGGCTCTCCTGTCATTTCTCTCCATTCCACTCCCTGGAGACGTCTGACAAGCAGGGGTAGTTTGTGCTGGTAACGTAAGGAGCAGCAGAACCAGCTGGTGCCTCAGTTGTACTGAGTCCTCGGCAGGCTGCCCTCACAGCTGGGGTGGAGCAAATGTGCCCCTGGTGCAGGTCTTACAAATAGTTCTTTTTCTCTCCCTCTCCCTCCCTTTCGCTCTCCCTCTCCTTACAAAAGTGGGGAGGAGTCACTCCCATGCAAGGCAAACTGAACTGTTTCCTGCTGACTCTGCCTGTTAAGCTGATTTCCTGTCCAGGTTTACCGGACAGGCTCCGGCCCTGTATCTGTACAGCCACACACATACACACCTTCTAATGTGTGGGTTCCTCACTGTTCATTCTTGTTTACAGCTTAGGCACTGGGGTCCTCTTGCTACCTGTATGCTGCCGAGGACATGGACATGGGAAGGACTCAGCACAGCTAGTTGTGGTTCTGAAACAAAATCAAAAAGTAGGGTCCCGGGACCCGGGAGATAGCATGGAGGTAAGGCGTTTGCCTTTCATGCAAAAGATCATCAGTTCGAATCCTGGTGCCCTATATGGTCCCCCGTGCCTGCCAGGAGCAATTTCTGAGCATGGAGCCAGGAGGAACCCCTGAGCGCTGCCGGGTGTGACCCAAAACC
>PVKC010025854.1:0-16310 GCA_004027635.1 Crocidura indochinensis | reverse complement strand
AAAGGGAGCCCACACTCATTCCAAAAAAGTCCTCATGATGTTAGCTAGCCCAAATACTAGCATACCTGGAGTGTTGGTCATTTTGACATCTCTGCAGAATGGTTAAGTGGTGACGCTGGCCATTGTTGAGGCAGAAATTGTGGTTGATGGGTGTAGCTAGCATGGCTTTAGTAGGGCAAGAACTTGGCCCTCCCTCTTTTCCTAAGTTTGCCAGTTTTCAGCTCTATGGCCCGTGTATCCATGATTTTTCACACCTTGATTTACATCTCTTTCAAGACTAAAGTGAGTTTATGGAGCTGGCCAAATGCAGATATGGCATCTATGCTTGTCACTGCCTATTAACACGTCCCCCCACCCCTTGGTTTCTAGCACACTTCACTTTCCTGGTTGGTTTTTCTAAGACTTTCTTATAGAATCATTACATTCTTTAAATCTCTAAGTCAAAAAGTACCCCAATGATTTAATCCTTTGGCGCTTCCTTTTTTTAACTTTTATTTAGATTAAGGTAACTAACAAGCCACAAACAAATATTTAGTCTTCTAATAGCCACATATTTTTAAAGAAAAATAAACATAAATTTTAAACTTTTCTAGAACTATTCATTAACCTAAGATATTCAACTGTTATTGTTTTATCATGCAGCCTAGATTAAAGCTATGTGTAAGTTTTTTTCTCAGTCAGAATCTTTGAATTATGGCATATATTTTGCACTTTCTATACATCTTAATTTAAATGTAACATTCTCATAGACAATATATTTTTTTAAATAATTTACAAATGAATTTTAACTAATTTACAGTTGAATAATTTACAATGGCAAATTATGCCTGTTCATTACCAAAAAAACTAATTCAATTAGGTTACAACTTCTACACTCACATACCTATTAGTTAGCCTTACACATAATTCAGATATTCAGTCCTATCTGTTACATTTCAAGTTCTCAGTAACCACTAGCAGCTATTAAATGAGAAAGCAGAACTATAGATGATTATATTTATTTTATGAATTTAAAACACATATAAAGCCCAAATTAGACCTTCAGATTGGAACTCACCATTAACTAATACAACCAGAAGATTGTTTCATATCCTATATATCTAGTGGGCAAACAAAATATAATGCCATTGACATTTTATATCCTTAGTTTCTACATATGCAGTTTTAGTCTACCCCCAAATTGAAAATAACATAAGATGTAGTACAAAAACCAAGAAATGTCTTGCCTGGGATAAAAGTTCAGACCACACCACAGGTACTATATGTGTAGCCTGTCATCCTTACTCAGAATAGCACCAGCAATACAAAAGGACACCATACGTTTTTGTATAGGCATAGTAAATAAGGGGAAATTATGGACTCAGACAGAAGATCTTATCTTCTATGGATAAGAACTCACACTTTTTACACAAGGGTACCTCCCATCATGGACATATGTCATGTGGATATAACTCAGTCTCCACGAGGTCGGACACTGTCCATTCTCTAATCCCAGATCCCAGATGTAAAACTGAAACAACTCCCTGCAACAACACCAGGAACTAAGCTCTTTTGGGAGATATACTTGTGCTAGTGTTGATAAGACAACGTGGACAGCAAGGAAATGTCAACTTGACCTAAGACCGGAGGTCTTATCACATCACCTAACACTCAGTGGAAACCAGAAGATGTATTGTCCTTTGAAATATGAAAAATAACAGCACTAACTTCAGAAAACTGACAACAGTGACTGGTAGAACTTACCTGGAAACAACTAAGGAAAACCCTACCCTAAGCAATAGTCCAGATCTCTTACAAAAATCAAGATTTCTTAGCACCGAGGCCCAATTCTGACAACAGAGACTGAGCAGAATCTTTGGAATCATGACTTCCTAGACTATGGCTTAGGTAACTAGCAAAAACATGGAGCACAGGACACAGAAAACTGAAAACATCAACAATGTTGGAACAACCTCTAGAACCTTAAAGACTTGACCCTAGGCCTTGTCCTAGGACATGTGCAAATACCGAGATTGCTTTCTACAGTGACCTGATTTTCCCATCCACAACTGAGAGAAAAGTTTCCTGACACCTCCACAACAACAAAAATGAACAAACAAAAACCCCTGGGATATAGCAATGAGAAGATATGGAGCCAGTGGTTGTTCCCATGACAATATGCTCCAGGAATGGAGAAACCCTGAATCCATTAGGCCATGGAAATTTCCTTACTTTCCCAATACTTACTGTGCCTATACAAAAAAAAAAAATTGGGTAACACCAAACCCTGCCACCCCATTATTCCTTTTTCTGGTTTTGTTTTGTTTTATTTATTTATTTATTTTATTCATTTTTATATTATTTTCCTTCTCTTTTTTCTTCCACCTTTTTTTTCACTCTTGTGGATATTATTCAGTGATTTTTAAATATCATTTGCTTTTAGTAGTTGATACCAATTTTTTCCTTCTCCTTTTCTTAACCTTTTTATCTCAAACATAATAGCACAACTTGAATCATTCAGACTCATAAATTAGGGGAGAATAGGATGTTACCAGGGCCAGTCATATGACCATGCAGTGTAAATAAAAAATGATCAGACTGGAACACTAAACAGAATAGATACCCGACCTACAACAAGCTGTTAAGTGGAGACCAGTTACACTAGTATTCTGGGGTGGGAGGAGTGGGGGAGAGTAAAGGAGGGAGATATGGGAGACATGCTGGGAACAGGACTGGAGGGAGGACAGCATTGGTGGTGGGAATGCCCTTCATTCATTGTTACTATGTACCGTAAATAATTCTGCGTAATGAACTTCAGTCACAATAAAAATTAAAAAAAAAAAAGATGTAGTTAGAACTACAATTAAAGGTTCACTAGACAGTATGCTAAAAAGCCAAACATGCTCGATCACATCAGCATTTGAACAAAAGAAAGGACTTTATAGCAGCCCAAAGTGCAATGAAAGCAGAAGTAATTTTCAAATTTATTCTCTGTCCCTATGTTACAGATAGGAGGGACTTGACAGTCCTCTTTCAGGAATCTTGTTTGCATCAGACCATCTAGCTTCCAGGTTAATGATGTGTTTCTTGTATGTTCTTCATAAAATAAAACTTGTAACTCTTCTGACTATCTTGAAAGTAAAAATCAGGCAGGAACTTACTGAAGAGGATATCTAAGTTTTTGCTTGTTGTTCCTTCCTGCAAAGCAATTGTAGCATAAGTTCCTACAAAGCCCTGTCTGTACAGTGGAAGGTAGAATTTATGTCTAATCTAATTTATCAGTCTCAGATGGCTATTTATCTTTAGGATCATGGCTCATAATAAACATGGATAGACTTTCTTTTCCTATTTTCCCAAGACAATATAGTATAACAACTATTTATACAGCATATACATTGTACTAGGAATTATAAATAATCTACAGGTGGTTTTAAACTATATAGGAGGATAGGTGTATTTTATATGCAAATATGACACCATTTTAAATAAGGAACTTGAATTTCCTTGGATTTTGCTAACTGCAGGGGTCCTGGAAACATAACCCTCCCTAGGCTCTCAGGGATATATGGATTTGACTTTGTTTTGTCTTCCTTCACCACTTGTACTATCCTAAGGGGTTAAAACCAGATTTTTTTGTGGATTTTTCTCTTTCTGTCATATCCCACAACAGATCCATTGATTATTTTTGTTTTATTTTTTTGATGGACCACATCTGGCTTTACTAAGGGTTTACTCCTAACTCTGTGCTCAGGATTCATTCTTGGAAGGGCTCAGGGGGTCGACCCTATACAGTGCCAGAGATCAAACTCAGGTCAGCTCCATGCAAAGCCAGCACTTTACCTACTGTGCTATCTCTCTGGCCTCAGATTAATCTATTCTGTTTGTCAAATTATGTTCAGAATCTGACCAGTTTTTATTCTTCTGTTAAGTCCTAGACAAACTACTCTATGACAACTGTGTGACTCATATAACTTTTCACTATTCTCCATGTACTCCTCCAGTCTTTCTTTCACCCAGAATGGTAACAAACGTATAAAATGAAAACCAGTATGGGCCCGGGAGATAGCATGGAGGTAAGGCGCTTGCCTTTCATGCAAAAGGTCATCAGTTCGAACCCCGGTGCCCCATATGGTCCCCCGTGCCTGCCAGGAGCAATTTCTGAGCATGGAGCCAGGAGTAACCCCTGAGCACTGCCGGGTGTGACCCAAAAACAAAAAAAAAAAATGAAAACCAGTACTTCTGGAAACCCTGGCAGTCAAAATTATGTCTACAAATGTAATCGCCATGTCTGCATTTGGCCAGCTCCATAGACTCACTCTATGCTCAAAAGAGTTGTAAATCAAACTGTGAAAAATAATGGGTACACCAGCCTCTTAGATGAAAACTGGCAATCTCAGGAGAAGAGGATAAGCCTAGTCCTAGTCTTGCCAAAGTCATGCCAACTGCAACTACTGCCCACAGTTGCTGTTCTGACAATGGCCTGGCTTCACCACTCATCTATTGCTCTCTGCAGAGAAACCAATCTGGCCCAAACCCCAGGTATGCCAGTATTTGGGCTGACATCACCAGGACTTGTTTTTTGGCCCCTAAATTCCCAATACAGACCAGGCAAGGGTCTGGGTTGAGGTGTATATGGGGTGCATTTACTGTACCTCCTCTTTCTATACAGTCATCACCAGGACTTTTATTAAGTGAATGTGGGAACCCTCCTTGCCCCTTCCTGCGCTGTGTCTCTCATACTTCCAGGAGGTCTGGCAGCCAAAACCATGCTCCACAAAAGCCACAATATCAGCAATAGTGCATGGCATTCCTGGACTGTGCAGCTGAATTTGCAGCCACACAACAACTCCAATTTTTTATACTGTCAATCTCATAGAAACAAACCAATGTAGACGACAGTGTATATATGAAGCCACCTAATGTTGAGAAACAAAAGAAGTAACAGAATGTTCAACTATGAACAAGAGCTTACTAAACATGACTTAATGGCCTAATTGTAATATACAATAATTTTCACAAATTTTATTGTTATACTCTATTTTCTTTTTTATTTTAATAATTTCACTCCCACTTACCTGGAAACAAATGTATTATGATAAACTATTCAATTATGTGATACATGATCTTTAAATAAAATAATAGAAAAAAAGGGGGGGAAATCAAAATAGTAGGTCTTCCTAACTCAAAATCTATCACTGTCTTCCTGTTCCTCCAATTAACAACTTGAATTGTTAATTCAATTGAATGCTGTCTGATTGGTCTTTATCTTCATCTGCGTGTGCCTCACCACTCTGCTCCTTGACCCTTATTCTCATAATACAGTAGAATTCTCTATCATGTCTTGTCTGTGCACTTCCCACAGCCTGGAACTCTCTGCCTTGTGTGTTTCTCTGACTTGTTCCTTCATTTCAGATAGGGGTTAGCATGTCCAAACTGCACTCTTCTTTTGGGGGGTTGTATACTTTACAACCAGTGGTGGTCAGGGCCTATTCCTGCCTCTGTTCCTAAAGGACTTAAGAAACAATAGGGATGCAAGTAATTAAACCTGGCCCAGACATGCAAAGTAAGTACCTTACCCTCTGTACTACCTCTCCGGCCTGTCCTTTATCCATCGTTAGCCCAACCCCTCTGCCATCTTACTTAATTTTTCTTTTCTTTTTCCCTCTTCCCTTTTCTTTTGGTCTTTCTATTTTTTTTTGTTTTGTTTTTGGGTCACACCCAGCAGTGCTCAGGGGTTACTCCTGGCTCCATGCTCAGAAATTGCTCCTGGCAGGCACGGGGGACCATATGGGGCACCAGGATTTGAACCGATGACCTTGTGCATGAAAGGCAAACGCCTTACCTCCATGCTATCTCCCGGGCCCCTGGTCTTTCTATTTGATGTCTAGTTTTTTGTTTGTTTTGTTTTGTTTTGTTTTGTTGGTTTTGGGGCCACACCCACTAATCCTCAGGGGTTACTCCTGGCTATGTGCTCAGAAATCGCTCCTGCCTTGGGGGACCATATGGAATGTCGGGGAATCCAACCGTGGTCAGTCCTAGACTAGGGCGCGCAAGGCAGAGACACCTTACGCCCTGTGCCACCGCTCTGGCCCTTTGATGTCTAGTTTTGTTGTTGGTAGTGGTGGTTTTAATGTAATGACCCGAAGTCACCTGATTATGGGGTTGCACATTTGGTTCTGATGTCTACACATGTGTTTGCCAGGGATTGCACTTAGTGTTTTTTTTTTTTTTTCTGGAGAATTCCAGTTCTATTTGTAAAGAGCTTATAGGTTTTCACCCTTTTGTAACAAGTAAAACAGTTTTACAAAGTGAAAAATCAACAACCCTTCTTAGAGTCATAGACAATGGAGGACACAAAGCAAAACACTGTCCTCAGGGTTTGAAAGACAATCCTTTGTGTCCAATGAGAACAAAGATTCAGCCACAGACATTACCCTGGGAACAGGGGCCTGGTAGAAGAGGGAGGATTATAAGTGACATGATGACTGCTTGAGGCTCACTGTGCACAAGTTTAAGAGAGAAAAATTCCATATGAAAGACCATAATATAGGGGTCAGGGCACATGTTTTGTACAGTTGGGACCCCGGATTCTATCCCCATAGCACCATGGTCAATGGATATAGTCTTGGAAGCACTCAAGCACTACCAGAGTAGCCATGATGACCTTTTTTGGCCTCAGCAATGCCACATCACAAAATATTTGCATTGAATTGTTTGACTCAGTTGATCAAGTATCACCAGGAGTGTCCCTCAAGTCCCATAAACATTGTTTGAGAGGCCTCAAAGTAAATATAACGAATTAGTTCATTTAAAGAAAACTCCAGAGAGGGTTGAGATAGTACAATGAATAAAGTGATGATCCAGGCTTTGTCCCTGACACGACATATTGTCCTGAGCCTTTCTAGGAATGATCCCTGAACACAGAGCCAGAAGTAATCCCTGAGCACAGTTTTTGTGGCCCCCACTCAAAAAAAAAAATATCTCATGGGAGATTCAGGCTTGTGGTGGAACAACATATTCTGAATTGCTTCTAGGAGTTCTATCAGAATCCTATAATAAGCATGGAGGAAAATGGCAAATATAAACCCTATGCCTTCCAGCAGGAAGGAGAAATGAGATATTCTGAAATAGAGTATTGTTGGTAGAGATCTTTGGATTGGTTCTCATATTGCCTTCTAATTAGATGTCTCTCAATTGATTCCTTTGGTTTTCCTGTTAAAAAAGTGTTTCCCGGGGGTGGTGGAAAAAATGTTTCTGCTACTGGTGGTGAGAATGCCCAGGATCCAACACCACTATGTACCTAAAATATTACTGTGAAAGAATTGTAATTCACTTTGGTCACAATAAAAATTATTAACAAAAAAAAGTTCTGAAAGAAAAGGATATTCAACCAAGAATATTTTATCCTACTAGATTATCACTTCAGAATTAGAAAAGGAATAAAGAGCTTTACAGACAAAAAAATATTAGTAATTTACCATTAAAAAAGAAAGAAAAAAATGTTTTTCCATTGCCTCCTCATCTGACTTTCCCCCCTTCCCTTAGGCGTAGGCTTCATTTATCCCAATAAAGGCTATTCTGGCAACCTAGAGGGGCAGCTGATATCATGGCCATGGTTCCAGTGGTTTCACATAGTAGAGCGACAGGCTTGTGGGTAAATAGCTTGTGGTTAGTTTTCTGGCCTGCTATAAGTTCCCAGCAGTGTGTGGAATATTTTCTGCGTCAGAATTGCTGCAGGACTTGTGTCTCTTGTCCTACCATGCGAAAGGCGGCATGGGAATCCTTTTCCCTCTCTGTGGATTGTAGAATGCACAACCCACCATTCAACAGAGCTCATTGTTCCTTTTAGCAAGTAAGGCTGATTTTTTCAGGGAGGTAGTTAATGAAAGGGTAATCTTCTGGGTATCAACAAAGATTAGTTGAGCATGCAAAAAGAAATACTTGGCTCTAGTCAGTCCTACCCATCCTAATCCACCTAAAAATGAGAAACAATCAAGAAGCATGTACAATGTACAGCTCATGGACATAGGTTCACTGAAAAACCAAGACCTCAGAGTCCTAGAATGCCACTGACCCTTTGCTCCCAAAGAAAATTAGAAACCACTCTCTTATAGTATAGAGGAAAAGAAAATAAAGGAATATACAAGATAATAACAGATGTGTGGCCCTAAATTACAGAATGGAAATTGCCTAACAAGGGGCTATTGGTGAGAGGAATAAAGAGTTGGATTGGATAAGAACATAAGAACATTGGTGGAAGATCTTGGAAACATCAGTGGCGGTGAACTGTGGTAACTATACACCAAAGCCATAAACACTATTATAACTATGTGACTGAATGTATAAAATGTAAATTTAATTTTAAAAATATAAAATACAGACATCAGGAATCATACTGCCTAGGCTCAAATCTCAGCTCTGCCTTTTATTAGCTATGTGACCCTTGTCAACTTTACTTGGTCTCTCTATGATCTGATGTTATTCTAAGAATATCTATGTAATGCTTACAATAAGGATAAAATGAATCAATATTTCTCAAATACTCTTAATGTGCCTTAATATGTAATTGTTTGGTTGATATAAGTACTATCCCTACTTTCACAAAAGAACAAAATAAGGAAATGAGGTCCATTTAGACAGGAAATGCTTAAATAAATTTTATTTACTTCCAGTATTTAGTTGAGTTTTTTATTCAAGGTAGCACTTTTTCAACCAGTTAACAATGATTTTAAAATCTGATACATTCATTTAAAAATGTAAATATAAAGCACATTATACTCTAGTGCATTAAAATGAAGCAAAATTAAAAATAGAAAGAAAAATAGAGACATTGGATTTAACAAATCAGTGTTAATTGCAATAGTAAGTTTCATTAAAACCATCTCGGGAATATTTTATGACATGGAAGAAAATTCATAGTTCATATGAGCTAGGAAATAGGATGTATGGTGTGAGTCTAGTTTTTAAATGTATAACAATAAAAGTGGAGAGCATAGATTGTTAATATAAAAATTCTATTTTAATTCTTTTGTTTTTGTTTTTGGGTCACACCCAGCAGCACTCAGGGATTACTCCTACCTCTGCACTCAGAAATTGCTCCTGGCAGGCTTCGGGGGAACATATGGGATGACAGAAATCGAACATAGCTTGGCCACATGCAAGGCAATCTCCAAACTCTCTGTGCTATTTATTGCTCCAGTCCAATATCAAAATTCTTAACACAATTATCTTGAGTGATATTTCTTCCTTGTTGTGAGACTTTTTATCAATATGTTTTTGGTTGGCATGACCTATATTACCTATCAATTACTTATCAATTGGGGTAAAGTATCAACAAATGTATTATTCTTTTTATTTTATTTTATTTTATTTTATTTATTTTGGGGGCTATACCGGCAGTGCTTAGGGGACTCTATGAAGTGTCAGGATTGAACCCAGGCCAATTATGTTAAGGGAAAGCACCTCCCCCACTGCACTATCTCTTCAGCTCATACTCTTTAAAAAGAATCTTAGAAACAAATGTACTGTTACAAAAGCCTTCAATTGAGACAATACAGCTCCTCCACCTCCCTTCCAAACACTGGGAGGCGTTTATCTTATTGACTGGGTCCATATTGATAGCTAAGGTCAGACATGTTCAAAGTTTTAAAGTCTTTTCCAACAAGGAATGACCCAAAGGCTAAGAAATTCCTATTGACATAATTCCATCTAACTCAACAATTTTACAATCAAGGATGTTGAGGTCAGACTAGGGAGGTGTCCATGGTAACAAGGCAAATTAGTTCCAAGTCAAAGCTACCATCTAGCCCCTTCTGGCTCTCAGTACAGTACTTTTCTCATTTTTCTACTTCACGGAAAAGCTCGGGTTTGAAATATGGGAGTATCATAGGCTAAATATAGGTCCTGAAGGTACCAGTCCTAATCCCCGGAAGCTGTTATAAGAAAAAAAAAAAGGGTTTTGCACATATGATTAAGTTGAGAAATTTAAAATAGAGAGATTATCTTGGAGTTTCTTGGGTGGTCCCAAATCTATTCACAAGAGCCCTTAGAATTCTGAGCAAGGCAGAGAGAAACTAAACACACAGAAGAGAGTCAAGCTGACCACAAAGGCAGAAACAGAGAGATGTGACCAACCACAAATCAAGAATGGACAAGAGCCTCCGGAAGAGAAAGGAAAAAGCCAGGAATGGATCCTTCCCTGGGAGCTCCACTGCAGTAGATACTTTGCTTTAGTCTTTTAAAATGTATTTCAGATTTTTGCCTTAAAGAACTTTTAGAGAATATACATTTGCTGATGTTGATATAAGCCACCTAATTCATAGGGTTTTGTTATAGCAGCTACTGTAAATGAATACAAGGTCTAACAAGGCACTGAGAACACATTGGAATCATGATTTCATGAGCAAAGACAAAACAGTAGAAATGATTGCACTCAGGAAGTAGTAAAAACACCAGTATAACATGGGTAATGGTGTTCTTGGAGTGCATCTTCTTGAATTTCATAATTTTTTTCTGCAAATGAGCAACTTCAGGGTGTTTCATAATAAAACTTTCAGAAAGCTTGATGCAATGTGTTGGCTTCTATTGCTTGCCTATATTTGCTTTCTGTAAAACATAAACAAGCTACACAAGCTAAATATGTAAAATATAGCAAGTTTAAATTTTATGTATACATTTCATCTCCACTGAAAGGCAATTTACATAAAGCACAAACATAAACAACATCTGTGTATATCTTCAGTAATATATTAAGTGACAATGATGTTCTCTTTAACCAAAAATGTACTTAAGCATTCAAAGTTACCATTTATATAAAATTTGAGGAAAACACACATTTCCCCATGGAAATTACCCTAATATGTCTTAATATATGTAAACATGACCTAGATAGAGCAAAGTAGTATTTGTGAAATATCACACATGTTCATAGCTTATCCAAGCAATTATGTTTTGCAATGTTCAAAGTTGCCTGTATATCTGAACACACATGCACACAAAGATATTGAAACACATGCATGCACGTAACAAACACACTGATGTAAATATTGTGTTTATCTGATTCCTATTTGGGACATTAAGACTGTGAGAATTTTTATCACTTTTCCAGAAATAAAAATTGTATCTGTTGGTGGTGGAAAAACAGTACTGGTTTTATTACATACTATCTAAATTTCAGGAACTGGGTTGCTTCTTTATTCAGTAGGAATGTTAACATCTAACACTTCCTTACCTGTAATTCATTCTTGTTTAAAGTTGACTTTCTTTTTTTGGGGGGTTTTTTTTTTTTTTTAAGTTTTTGGGTCACACCCAGCAGCGCTCAGGGGCTACTCCCGGTTCCATGCTCAGAAATCGCTCCTGGCAGGCTCGGGGGACACATGGGGCACCGGGATTCGAACCGATGACCTTCCGCATGAAAGGCAAACGCCTCACCTCCATGCTATCTCCCGGGCCCCTAAAGTTGACTTTCTTAATTTCAGATGATGATATGAGCTTTGAAGCCACAGGGACTTGCTTTGAGGTCTTAGTTTCCTAACATGTATTATCAGTGTGACCATCTGCAGATGGACACTCATCTTGTTGGTTTCCCAATTTTCTCATTTGCCAAATGAGGAAGATCCTACTGTGCCAAACATCTTTAATGATGTTTAAATAAGTTTATAGCACTATAATAGAAAATGGTGTGAGAGAAGCAGCAGCACAACCCCAAGACTTACCTGTGTTCTCCAGGAGAACCCCAGTCTCAGCAAGACACAAAATCATAAATTGCAACTCCCGTAAAGATCTAATAGCAACTCCAATGCCCTATTGTCTCTGTATAACACACACACACACACACACACACACACACTCACACACATGTTTCTTGAAATTGCTTGCCTAGGCACACCAGTAATTCTAAGCTTGCCTTCAGCTTTTGGTATTTCAGAGTCATGAAGTTCTTATCCAAAGTATGTAATGAGGCCTAAGTACTGCCAAGGAATTGAATCCTCTAGCATGGGGGACCTTATGCTACTAGGGACCTAAAGCTTGTGCTGTAAGTAAATGCTCTTTCACCTGAGTCGACTGTGGGTGTTGTCTTCAGCAGTCCTGACAGTCACTGGTTTTGTCTCTGAATATAAACTGCCTTATGACCTTGGCAACAGGCACAGTGTAATCTATCCAGAAACATGGACTGATGACCTAAAGAAACATGTTTGGAGCTATTGAACAAGTAAGAGATTTCCACAGAAGGCATTTAGCTCTAAATGACATCAGTTATTAAGGAGCATCATTGTGTAGGTACCAATAAAAAAAAGTAAAAATACAATTAAATGGTATTGGGAATGTTACACTGGTGATGGGGGAGTGCCCTCTTACATGACTGAAACCCAACCACAATCATGTTTGTAACCAACTTGTTTAAATAAAAAATATTATTTAAATAAAAGATATAGACTGGTTTCAAGATATTTAAAAGGTAAAATAATGTGAGTCTGGTATTTATGAAAGACTGTGTGATTACAAGAAAATGTATGAGTACACAAAAGCACACATCATTCTATGAAAATTAATTTAAATATTGGTAATTCCTGATCTTACAAATGCCACTGAATTTAGAAATATCCTCTAAACTAACTCTGCATTTGTGTCATCTCCTAGTCACAGGAAGATGACTGACTATAGGTGCTTTCTTTTGTGTGTGGTTTTTTTTTTGGGGGGGGGGGGTTCATACCCAGCAGTGCTCAGGCTCAGGGGTTATTCTTGGCTCCATGCTCAGAAATTGCTCCTGGCAGGCACGGGGAACCATGTGGGACGCCGGGATTCGAACCAATGACCTTCTGCATGAAAGGCAAACGCCTTACCTCCATGCTATCTCTCCGGCCTCACTTTAGTTTTCTTTGAACACCTTAGTTTTTTGTGGGGGTTTGTCTTTGTTTTACAATTTTTTTTCTAAATTACCTCTTCTCACTTCTTTATTATGATTGCTGTGATCAGAGTTACACAAACACATAACTGTGGTGCTCACACATTTTTAACCATGGTGCTCACTGGTAGTTGATGCTGTAGTGTACACATATTCAGTTGCAGTGCTCCATGAGCATTGCACTCCTTTTTCTGGAGCTCTTGTACATGCTCTACAGGACTCAACTCCCTTAGTGGAAGTACAGAAATTATGGTTGTGCTTTTTGCTGAGTCTACTATGGCTCTCACATACATGTTCACCAGGGGCTACATTTCCTTTTTTACTGAGATTCTGTGATTTACAATATTATTAACACTGGTTTATCATGCACATAATTTCAACACCACATCCACACTACTGAACACACTTCCCTTGTCCAACACTCCTCACTTTCAATCCTCCCATTTCAACTCAGCTGTGTGTACTTTCTGGTCTTGATATACTCTTTCTTTCTCTCTCTCTAACTCTTTCTCCCTCTCTCATTCACACACATTTAATTGTGGTGTTCAGTAGGGTGCAGTTTTATTGGTACTTGCATATACTGGGTTATGCTGCAGTTAGAAATTGCTTGCAGTGCCATAGGTCACAGACTGCTAGGTTCAAATAGAAGAGCTGCCTGGCTCAAGCTTAGCACATTCAAGTCACCAAGGATTTAAACTCTTCATCCTAGGCTTTAAAAGCAGATGCTCCTAATCCCCTTTTGGCACTTCTTCAATAGCCTCCAGTATTGCTACCTTACTCTATTTCTGCATCTTCTTTCTCCTATTTTAATGACAAAGTTAACAATCTAAGTTTGGGGGTGTGACACACCTGGCAGTGCTCAGTAGTTATTCCTGGCTCTGCACTCAGGAATCATTCCTAGTGGTGCTCAGGCAACCAAATTGGATGCCAGGGAATAGGAAAAAAAAGCTTGGTAGCAGGTAAGGCAAATACCTTACTCATTGAACATTATATATTATCTGTACATTATAAATTACATGTGTACATTATATATGTGCACAGTATATTAACCAGCTTCAGATGATGGATATTTAAGATCACTCTACTTTGGGTTACTATAAATAATTCTGGAATATTTATGTACAACTTATGTGGACTTATTATTATTTCTATTTTGGGAGGAAGGGAGAGGGAGAACCACACCCACCAGAGATAAGGGGGTACTCTTGGCTCTATACTCAGAAATTATTCCTGGCAGGCTCAGGGGAACCATATAGGATTCTGGGGATTGAACTCAGGTCAGCCATGTGCAAGGCAAGTGTCCTAACAATAGTTCAATCTCTCTAGCACTAGTATTGTTTTTACTTTCCATCCAATAAAATTAAGCTACCATGTACTCAGTTGGTCTTAGATGCCAGGATTTGTTATGCATAATTATTTATTTTAGGGCTTCAACTTCAGCCTGAATCTCTAAGTAGAGGGGCCCCTATCTCGCCCTCAGGAGTCTCCTTGCCAGCTTCTTTGGGGGCTGCTTCTTCTCAAGTGGTGCCCCTTCATTATAGGCATTTTTCTGGGCAGTGGCTTTGCGCATGATTAATTATCATGAACCCAACTTGGACCTTTGGCTTTCTGGCTCTTAGCTGAGTAGCCAAGACATTTCTCTGGACTGAGATAGCTGACTTCAGTTCTAATTAATGATCACTCGTTATCAGCTTAGTTTAGACTTCTTGCTCTCTGACTTTTGGCTGGGCAGCCTAAACACTTCCCAGATCCAAAAAGTTGGCTAAAATTTATGTTCTTTCTTTTTTTCTTCTTTTTTCTTTTTTTGGCATTGGTTTGATCATTCTGATGCTTTCCCGGATCTGGAAAAAGATTTTAATTGTTTACAGTCTTGATTAATGGGCTTGCTGTTGCTTTGATAGTCCATCATTTATAACGATAAGAAACCAAAAAACAAATGGCTGTGTTATATTGCCCTACTGGGATGTTTTGGTTAATCTTTTCTTTTTAGGAGTTTTAAGGAGTGATTGTTTTGTTTTCTTCACAGTTACTATTAAATTATTAATAATTTCATTATAATTGAACTTTAAACTGTCACTATTTCTAACTCCTTTCTCCCTATGGTATTTGATTAGGCTGTAAAATTTCCTATTGTTGGTCTAAGACAGTCCTTTCTCAGTGTCTTCTGCTTGTATATCTGAAGTTAGAAGCTCTTTTAGACAGCGTGGGATCAGTTTGCTTGCAAATACAAGGCATTCTTTTCATTTCTTTCGCTTCTATTGAGAAGTTCAACTGAATCTTAGTTTATCTCTCTGTCAAAGAAACAACCCCCCTAAACTTCATAATTGCCCTCTTAGTCTACTACAACATTTATTTAAAATAAAACCCCACAGTGTCTAAAGGGGGAAAAAGGAAGAAGCGAGGGAATGTCTGCCACAGAGGCAGGCGAAGGGTGTGGGGAAGAAGGGAAATTGGGAACATTGATGGTGGGAAATGTACACTGGTGAATGATATTGTATACTATATGACTGAAACTCAATCATGAAAAACTTCATAACTGTAAAAAAAAAAAGCCCAAGTGTATTATGAACAACCTTGTAAACCACAGTGCTGAAATAAGGCAATTAAAAATAAAGTAAAATAGAATCCCAAGTTTATTTTTATGAAGTTTCATGCTATGCTCTCAACTTGTAATCTAAGAGCTAACTCTATCTGAGGTTCTTGACATTCAGCTATTTTATGAAAACAGTGGCTGTTGTGAATGGACTCACTGCTAACCTAGCCTAGATAGGCTTGCTTTCCAAATATTTAATTGGATGAAAATTTGCTTTCTCTGCTATAAGTCTTTGTGACTGCTTTCTTTGTTTTCAAAGGGTAGAGAATGCTGGGTCAGGGTGATGCCACTAAAAACTTTAGCTCTGGGTTCCATCTCTGGCATTGCATAATTCTCTGGGACATTCCTGAGAGTAGCCCTGGAGCACTACCAGATTTGACCCAAAAAGAAAGATGTAAGAAAAGAAAAAAGGTACAGAGTCCTGGAGAGAATTTGTTTTCTCCTGGCAGGTTTGAGGGACCCTGTGATGCATGGATCAAACCCCAGTCAACTGCATGCAAAGGAAGCAATCTACCTGCTATGCTACCTTTCCTGCCTGTTTTCTTTGTATCAAAGGAGTCACTATACATCCGGTTTCATAGAACATTTTTATAATAATGACCAAGAAACTAAAGTTTTCTCTGTTATGTTAATGCCTTAAGTTCACAAAGACCTGCCTCTACAGGTTGCTCCTTTCTGTATTGTTTCAACTTTCCTTCTCTATTTCCTGCTTGTTGTTAATAGAAATTTTACACATGTCAGGAAGCATCTCTCTCTCTGCATTTATAAACCAATGGCATTGCTGTGTAAGAGATTCTGACTTTTCCCTTCATCTCATTCTTTTTTTTTTTTTTT
>PVKC010025853.1:0-16329 GCA_004027635.1 Crocidura indochinensis | reverse complement strand
GTCTAAAATACAACTATGAAGGATTTTAAATGACAATGGTTTCAATAAAATAAAATAAAACAAAAATTCTTCAGTTAAATACTGGTGTTACCACCTTTTTAAAAATAAAATTGGCAATTTGGCGTCTGGAGTGATAGCACAATGCCTAGGGTATTTGCCTTGCGCATGGCCAACTCAGGTTCAATCCCAATGATCCCACATGGTCTCCAGAGCCTACCAGGAGTAACTTCTGAGTGTAGAGCTAGTAGTAACCCCTTACCATCTCTGGGTGTTGTCCAAAAACAAAACAAACAGAAAAATTGGCAAGGTGGTTACCTAATTTTCTGTGTCTCAACCATTTCATCTATTAAATGGGAAAATACTAGTTTCAAATTTCTAGGAATGTTTGAAGATTATATGTGATCATAAATATAATCTACAACATGTTGTTCACATCTGGCTCACTGTTTATTTTTGTAAAAAAGTTTGTTTTTTGGGGGGGGGGCAGACCCAGTGACGCTCAGGGGTTACTTCTAGCTATGAGCTCAGATATTGCTCCTGACTTGGGGGACCATATGGGATGCTGGGGGATCAAACTGCGGTCCATCCTAGGCTAGCGCTGGTAAGGCAGACACCTTACCACTAGTGCCACTGTGACGACCCCATAAAAAAAGTTTTATTGAATATAACCAATTTCATTTTCTTACCCATCATAAATGGTTACTAATATACTTTAATAGCACAATTGATTAATCACAATAGAGAATATACTTTCTGTTTCATTTCACAGAAAATATCTGGGAGTTATAGTGTTTGTTCAGACAAGAATTGCTCAGTGACTCTTAGCTATTATTTTATTTAATTTTTCCCAAAGAATATTCATAATAAGTAAAGAAGTATAAGTTCATAGAAAATTGGCTTCGCTAAAGTTACACACTAGGACAATACATAATGGAGCCTAAAACTCACTTTGATGTCCAATTCTGAAATCTTTCTAGTACATAACATTAATAAAGTATCTCACATGCTTGGGTATCTTGGGGCTAGATTTTTTCCTACAAGACATAGACGGATCTAATTTAGTTCCCAGGCCAAGGAACTACAGCCCAAGCACATTGCTGCCTCTGTTAATAGAAGCTATACCAGGTCAGTTGGGAGAAACCAATTTCTTCCCACCATTCAGGTCCTCAGAACCATTCTCTGGTCTTTAATCCTTGGATAAAGCACTCTGGCAAGTTAGGCTGTGGTGACAGCTTTCATGCATAATTGCTATTTTTGTCTCACACACAGGACACTTCTCTGCTTGCTGGTTTTGCTCTTGTTCATATAATGGGCTGGTTTGTGGCCATTTAGATTTCCTTCAGTTTAGTCTTCTGTACATGTATGCTGTAATTATGTTCTTCTGATTTACCCTTAATTCTTCCAAACCGCCTAATTTTAATTTTCTTTCCTTTTCTCTTAAAAAGGGAGTTAAATGGAAGTAAGTTAGAGAAAAAGTGGTAATATAAGTTGGCAAAGCTTAAAGATTTTCAAAATGTGTTCTTGGGTCTGAAAAAGTTAGTTTGTGAACCACAGCTTATGGTGTCTGGTGTGATTCACCATTTCTTTATAAAGATGGCCCCAGTTAACAAGTATAAATAATTGCTAAGGTTAATAAAGGAGGCTACCAGAAATATCTTACAGAAAATCAGAGCTATCTGATACTCTGACATTATTTTAGTGGGTCTAATAACTTTCAGAACTGATTACTTCCTCTTTAAAATAGTATTCCTACTCCTGTTTTTCAAGGACACATGGCCTCAAGAGTAGAAGGTCCAGCTATAACACGTATATGTTAGTGTTCAGAGATACATATAGATTTAGGCTTATATTCTTTGATAAGAGACTCACTTTAAATAAGGCGTGGCACATATTACATACCCAAGATAAGCTAAATTTCGTCCTCTTTTGGATCAAGCAAGTGCCTTATGTTAGGAAGAGATAATCATGTAATTGTGTGAACACAGTAGACATTACATTGGTATTTAGCAAGTTACTGAATTGAGTTGGTGTGTATTTCTCATGAATCAGAGTTTTGGGTGTATGTGATTTACTGTATATATACATTTTAGTTATGAAATCTTGTATATAATATGTGTACAGCATGTGTTTGGATGTGTTAATTTTGTGTACTAGGTGGTATCTAAAGATAGGGATATGCAATAATTTTGAATCTAATATTGAAGCTCCTAAGTCTGATCAATAATCATTTTAATTCCAGCTCCACATTTTCTATTGGTTCCAAAAGTTTGAAGCCTTAGTCCTGAATTTAATAGTCTCAATTTTTTGATCCATGAAGAAAAACAGGAGGGAAAATATTAAATTCATAGGGATGCAGGTATCATTAAATAAGCAAATATACGCAAAATTCTTAGCAAATAATGTTTCACACTGTATGTGAACAGCAGATGGTAATTGTTGAATATTATGATTATGAATGCATAAAAGGTTTGAGTCCTGTTGGAAGTATGAATATATGTATTTGACATTAGTGACATGGTATACTTGACATTGATGTACTTGTGAGACTTAGTGTATGAAGGAAGATGACTCAATGGGAGGGACTGGGTGTGTTGAAAAACCCTAAAGACACTGGATTGGAAGAGAATACCAGTGAGCAAGAGCAAAGGCCACATGTTCACACAGAGGAAGCTACAATAAGCCTACACTTGGGCACGTGGGTATAATGATTTAATGAGTCATTTTCCCTTTCAGCAGCAGAATTAATAGGATAAAACTAACCAAAAGGACTATTTAGCTGGAGAGTAAGGTAATCGATCCTGATATGGTTGCCTATTCAAAAATACTTGCCTCTTTCAAGTGAAATAAAATACTTGTTCCAGAAACTGGTGGGGAAAGGTGGGTGGGAGTGACAGAAAGAGAGCATGAAAGGGAAACTTTTGATATTGGTGGTGGAAAATGCATACTGGTGAAAGTTGTTGTATATCATATGACTGTGACTCAATCATGAACAACTTTATCTAAAGTAATGAATAGTAGTATAAACAACCTTGTAACCACGATGTTTAAACAAAAAAATCATAAAACTCAAGAAAAGGTCTCTCCCAGGACAGTTGGTGAACACTTGAGATATCTCAATTTCTGCACCCAGGAGGAAAGTAAGAATTGTGGAGATGGGGAAAATAATTGAGAACCGAGAAAAAGATGCTGGAAGACAGTCTGAAGAGACTAGGAAGAAAATGTGGCACCTTTCCTTGTAATAGGTTTTAAAGAGGTTAGAATACAGGATTCTGAAGATGAATATATCAGTGGGGCTTTGTGGGGAGAGGAAACAAGTGCATGGCATTGAGAAATCCCATTTTTCTGCGAGACGGATAGAAATGGCCCTTAGTCCAGTGTTGTGGCCTATCAATAGATCACTGGCACAATTATCGTGTTGTTTCATGACCCAATGAATGACTTGCAATTTAGAACATGAAAGGTGACCAAAAATTCATTGTGATTTTTCCCTCTGCTGCTGAAGTTTATTTGTGAGGACCACTATAACCTCTGTGATTGGAATTCAAAAGTTATTGTGTTTTATTGGCTTGGCTAAAATAATTCCAAGTATTATTGGATATAGAGTCAACTAGTTTAGTTATGCTCTGGAGATAGCATTCTCAAGAAGGTCTGATATGTCCCAGTGACCTAGAAAAAAATCCACTTTATATTTGTCCTATATTTTTATGTGTCCAAATGTCTGGTTTTGTGATAGTGACATGGGAAAGGAAAGATAATTATATATTTTTGTGTCACTGTCACTGTCTTCTAGATGACACAAAGCTACTATTGTGCTTTGTATGTACCATGCACTTATCCTTTATATTGTATGAGGGATATTGGAGAATTTTAAGACTGTGGGAATAGTGTATGTATTAGTGTTTCTGTATGGAGCCAAATTCTTATATTAGTTGTCCTACATCTCACTCCACTCCAGCCATGTAGGTCAGGGCATATTATAGTCATGTATTATAATCCAAATCAAGACCTGTAGTCTAAACTTGGCTAATAATTATCAGAGGTGGAGAAGTTAGAGGAGAGGCTTTGTAAAAAAGAAGGAAGAAAGGGAGGAGAAAAGGGGAGGGGGTTGTTGGTAGAGGCCTTAGGATTGGTCCTCATATTGCCTTCTAATTAGATGTCTCACTTGGTTCCTTTGGTTTTCCTATTAAAAAGATTTTCCCCATTGCCCTCTCATCTGGATTTTTCCCCTTCCCTTGGGGGTTGGGCTTTGTTTATTCCAATAGAGCCTACTGAGGAGACCTGAGGGGGTGGCTGACATCTTGGCTCATGACAGTGGGTGAAGCAGGAAAATGACTGGTAATAACTGCTTTGAGATATGATTGAGGCACAAGATTCAAGATGAGAAGATACTGTGTTTGGGCTGACTCTAAGTCTGTAGTTCATTTAATAAGGAGGTGGAAAGGCTTTCTTCCATCCAAGACCCTAGTGATTCTCTTCTCCAAAACTTGCACAGAGCATACACTTATGTATGGTCGTTACAAAACTGGAGATATTGCCTGAACTGTTTGTAAATCAGAACTCAATGGGGCAGAAAACAATGGAAACAGAATCTGCACACCAAAGACATGCACTGGCATTTAACTCACCCTCAAAATTTACTCAGTAGAAGTCTCTTGCAAGTGTTAACACAGGCAAAGGTTACGAACATTTGAAGAAAAGGAAATGCAGCCACCGGTATTTGATTTTGCCGTGCATCATAAGCAATTTGCTCAGTGACTTTTCTCTTTATAGTGCCAGCTTGGGTGGACTGGCAGGGGCTGGGCCTCGCACAGCCTCGGATACCAAGCTATTGACTGTTTCCCTAGCATCTGTTCTGCAGAAGGAGCATCATGTCCACCCAAGTAACTGAGGTGGCATCCACGGGAGAGCAGAAGAAAATGGAGGATAAAATGACCAGTCTAGAGAAAGTTGAAGAGGCAAAATTAAAAGCAAGATATCCTCATCTGGGACAAAAGCCTCAAGGCTCAATTTCTTAAGGAAATGGTTACAGAAAGGGCAAAAATATTTTAATTCTGGGAAATATAACATGGCTAAGACAAAAATGAAGAACAGCAACTTCTTGCTGCAGTCCAGATAAAGCAGAGGTCACTGGTGAGCACATCCCCACTCCACAGGACCTTCTTCGGTGGAAACGATCTCTTGTTGCTAGCAAGCTGGCTGACTGATTAAAAGAGCTGATCTGAGGAACCTATTGTTTGTTTTTCGGTTTGTTTCGGCTTTGGTGGGCACACACAGTGAGACTCAAGGGTTACTCCTATGATCATAGAAATTGCTACTGGCTTGTGGGACCATATGGGAGACTGGGGAATTGAACCGACATCCGTCCTAGGCTAGCATGGGCAAGGAAGATACCTTACCACTTGTGTCACTGCTCTGGTCCTGTTAATGTTTGTTTCTGATGTTATTTATTTTTCTTATTTTGGGGGTTTTATTTTTTGGGGAATCACACCTGGAAGCACTCAGGTGTTACTCCTGGCTCTACACTCAGAAATCGCTCCTGGCAGTCTCGGGGGACCATATGGGATGCCAGGATTTGAACCACCGTCCTTCTGCATGCAAGGCAAATGCCTTACCTCCATGCTATCTCTCAGGCCCCTCTGATGTTACTTCTATTTTATATCCTTTTATTCACTAAGTCATTTGGGATTGGCTCCATGAGAAGTGGTACTATGTGTACCACTATTGTAAGGGAATATAAATGTCAATTTTGATTAGTTTAACAGTGTACTGATGGAAAATAGTATGTTAGCACATGAAGTTATCTAATTGAAAACAATTGTATATATTCCCTAACTCCTAGTGTAGGACTGGTTATAACAAATAACAAATAAGTTTTACTGTTGTAATGCAGTGTTTTTTTTCCGGCCACACCTGGTGACGCTCAGGGGTTACTCCTGGCTATGTGCTCAGAAATTGCTCCTGGCTTGGGGGACCATATGAGACACAAGGGGATCAAACCGTGGTTTGTCCAAGGCCAGCACTGGCAAGGCAGATGCCTTATTGTTTCGTGCCAGTGCTCTGGCCCCAGTTATAATGTTTTGGATTTCTACTTTATCTTAGCAATAAATTTATGTTACTTTTATTTAATATAATCTGTATGCCATTGATATATAACATATTTTTTGATATTTATAAAGAGAAGAAAGGAAGAGCAAAGAAAGTTTAAGACCACAAGTTGGAAAAAAGGTCATATATTTTAAATATAAACAAATGAGGATGCAATGGGGAAGCATCTTCTTAACAGGAAAATCAAAGAACATCTTCTTAACAGGAAAACCAATTGAGACATTTATTTAGAAGGCAAAATGGTGAGCAATCCAAAGACAAAGGGGTTATAATAAGATGGAAGACTTGCAACAATATTCTATGTTTTGGAGACAAGTGATATAAAAATCCGTAAACACAAATTTAGGAAGCTAGAGGAGAATCATATAGATGTGACATTTCTTAATCTGGAGAAGGAAATTCCAGCATTTGACATTTCTACTTACTTTCTTGGCTACCTCGTCTCAACATGAGGATGCTACCTTTGTATTATTCCTCCTTTTACAATTTCAGTAATGTTGGCAAATACTGTACTATTCACTCAGCAAATAATCATCTTAAATCATTAGGCATGATGCCTTAGCAAGCAAGTTGGTACTCCCAGATTCTACATTTTCTTCAGCAGTGAGATGATCTTAGCACTTTTCTGGGGCAGATATCCTAAGAGAAAAATGAAGCAATCTCCTCACTGCTCCAAAACAATTCTCCAGATTAATGCCCTCACTTCAGTTAAGAAAACTTTAAAAACTGTTGACTAAACAAATTTTGTGGAAGCCCTACTGTGGGTCAGGTATAGATTAAGATATTCCTGAAATATATATACATATACATATAATCAAAACAAGGTTTCCTAATGAAGATAACTACTTATCAGGAGGAAACAAGTGATAAAAACTTGATAAATACTATTATAAACAAAATATATAGTTGGCAAATATTTTTGAAAATCATAATGAAAGAAATGGATTTTTGTGATAAGTAGGATGCAATCTTTATTACTAGCAATATATCATACCTCACTGAGAGTGTATTATTTGAGCAAATGTTTTAAGAACATAAAAGAAGCAGATACTGTCGGCAATATTATCTAGTCAAAGCAAAGAAAAGACTGAAAAGTGAGTGCATGTTTGGAAAGTTTCAAAAAAATCAGACACTTGCATGGCTATTATCCAGTAAATATAGGGGAGTAATTGAGGAGCTATGTGTTCAGATTTCATAACATTGAGGAAAATACCTTGCACTATGAGTTAAAGTGGGGTGAGTCTTTCAACTTATATTTTTGGATTGTATAGGTTTCTCACTGGAAAGTTGTTCCATGTGGCCAGGAAAAAAGAGGGTAATATTTGGTGGTCTGAAAGTAATCCAGGTAAATTCAGAAGGATAAATAGGAGAGGAGCTAGTATGAGCTTTGTATGTTTAAAAACCTGAATAAGAAGACAAGGCCAGGGTGACACAATGTTAATGGCAAACAATATATATGGTCAAGAATGGCCAGTCAACAAGATCAGGGAAATTACCACAATGTTGCCTTGAGCACTTTCTGTTCTTGCAAAGATGTAATATTTAATACATTCTTATTTTATGTTTGGGTTATGTTCTCAAGAGTATGTCCTCAGAAATTTCTATCTACCAGAATGACTTCAAGTATTAAAAGACTTTCAGAAACTGTTGGGAGACATTAATTCAGTTTACCCATCTCTTGGTGTTCCTAAATCAGAGATTATCAATTTATTCCTCACTCCAAAAGACTCTACCATGGATAGCCTAACACAATTAACTCCAAAGGCTCAGAAGGAATTAAATTTTTATGAATCATTCCCAGAAGTCCTATATTTCTTAGGAAAACCATCAGAAAAATTATGGTTATTAATTTTGAAACACTTCAATCACCAACTGCTATGATTGTTTAATATCAGGTCCAGTAGAATGAATGTATTTTCATAATAAACAACCTTGCACTATAATACCATATTTGGAATGAACTATTCTAACAATTAAAGGGAGACTGTGAGTGCATGATTTACTGGCACATGACCACCTTGTAATTGTGATACCCATCCCTAAAATAATATTGACTCTATTACCACTCAATGATGTTCTTCAAAGAGCTTTGGCTAAATTTTCAGGAGAACTTTCCTCCCACTACCCAGTGGTAAAAATGGCACTTTTCAGGTAGAGAGGGAAGAGCTAGTGAATGACTTGGACTCAGAGCTGAGCAGCGCAGGTTCCCAGGTAGAGGGGGAGGGGTGAGTGACCTAGACACAACTGGGCCCTCTACCATTGTGACTAGTACCTGAACTGCACTGACAGGCAGGAAGAGGGGGAGGAGCAATTGACTCAGGCTTGACCTAAGGACATGGGAGGGGCCAAACCTTAGGAATCTCATACAATCCCCACCTATAAGTGTTCTCCAGAGAAGGAACCCAGCCCCATGCCACAGGTGGCAAAAGAGGGCTGAAATCCGAAGGCATTGCACTCCAAACCAAACCATTAAATGCAAAGAAATATGGCTAAACTAAGGAAGACACTAACAACTGGGGATATGGAGAGAAATCCTAGTAAGTTTCAGGTCCATGAAAATGCACAGGCCCTATAGATGAGGACATAAAAGCAGCAATGCAAGCCATGGCAAAAGAGCTGAAGGAATCACTAGTCAGCAAATACAAGAAATTTATAGATGAACAAATCAATCAAATTAAAGAAGAACTGTTACAGAACATGAGAGTTTCATAAAAATGGAATTAAAGAAAATAAAAAATGTCTAAGCAAGCCATAATAGCAGAATCACACAGTTGGAGAATCGCATAGAATAACAAAAAATAATGAAACTGCAAACCAAAAATGACTAAGAAGCCAGCAAGTAAATAAAAAGTAAAGCATTGGAAGAAAAAAATTAGGTATTTAATGAACAAAGACAAAAGAAATAATCTACAGATTGTAGGTATACCAGAAGGGGAGGAAATAAGGAAAGGGGAAGAAGAGGTGGTCAGGGACATAATATTGGAAAACTTACCCACCCTCTGGAAAGACGCTTTGGTGCAAATCCAGGAGGTGAAAAGACTCTGTAATAAACTCTTTAATGCAATAAGGGAGAAAAAACCTGAAGTACAAAGGTAGGAATATAAGGATCAAACTAGATATCGCATTTGAATCAATTGAAGCAAGAAGACATTGAAATGATATATTTAAATGACTGAGAGAAAGAAACGTTCAACCGAGAGTCCACTACCCAGAAATACTCTCATTCACATGGGAGGGAAGACTGAAAATATTCTCAGACAAAAACAAATGTTATTTGCATAAACAAAACCAATTCTAAATGATCTACTCAGAGACGAATTACACAATCCAAACACCCGATTGTAACAACAAACACACTGCACAATACAACTGCGCAACAGCCCTCTCTGTCAATAATCTCCTTAAATATCAATGGACTAACCTCTTCCATTAAAAGAAACATAATATAGAGTTGGATTAGAACACATAAACTGGATTTCTGATGCCTGCAAGAAACATGCCTACAATTACAGGATAGGCACAGACTTAGAATAAAAGGATTAAATCAATTATTCAAGCCAATAGAAAACAAAGAAAGCTGGGATGGTCATTCTTACATCAGAACAAATTGCATTCAACTTCAAGAAAGTGATCAGATACAAAGAGGGTCACTAATCACTGATCAGGGGAACACTAGATCAAGAAGTACTAACTCTGGATAATATTTATGCACCAAATGGAGAGAGCCAGCAAACTATGTAAGGCATTTGCTCACAAATCTAGAGAAACATATGGAAGGAAATGTGATAGTAGCAGGAGATATCACTATCAATACGAGACAGATCCACCAAACAGAAAACTAGCAATGAAATAAGAGCCCTAAAATAGAAATTAGAAGAACTAGGATTAATAGACTGATATAGAGCCCTCCACCCCCAGAAAGCAGAATACACATTCTTCTTAAGTGCACATGTAACATTCTCCAGAATAGACCATACCTTAGGATATAAATCTAACTTGTATAAAGCCACAAATATAAGGATCACTGGAAGCACCCTATCAGATCTCTATGCAACATAGGTCAAGATTAACTGTAAAAAGAAGCTATGGAGAAAATCCAACACCTGGAGATTAAACAACATGCTGCTCAACAACAGTTGGATCAAAGAGGAACTCAAGGAAGAAATGAAAAGACCATGAGACAAGGAATAATGAAGAGACAAATTGTCAAAATCTGTGGGACACAGCAAAAGCAATAATTAGGGGAAACTCATAGCAATACAGGCCTATGTCAGGAAAGAGGAAAATGACAAAATCAGCACTTTAAAGGAACACCTTAAGGAGCTGGAACAGCAGCAGCAAAGAATCCAAGCACAACCAGAAAACAAGAAATAATGAAAATGAGAGCAGAAATAAATAACATAGAAACTAAGAAAATAATACAAAAAATCAATGAGACCAGGAGTTGTTTTTTGAAAGAACATACAAGATAGACAAAATAATAGCAAGACTCACCAAAAAAGAGGGAAAACACCCAAATAACTAGGATCACAAATGAAAGGGGAGGGATTACAACAGAACCCCCAAGAAATCCAACATATCATGAGGACTTATTATGAAAAACTATACTCAGGGTTAGAGAACCCAGAAGAAATTGACAGATTCTTGGAACAATATCATCTAAGACTAAATAAGTAGGATGTAGAAAGCCTATACAGGCCAATCACACCTGAGGAAATTGAATCAGTAATTAAAAAATTCCCAAGAACAAAAGTCCATGTCCAGATGGTTTTACAGGTGAATTCCATCAAACATTCCGTGAATTACTACCACTGATTCATAGACTCTTCCAAAACATTGAAAAAACATGAATCCTCCCTAATTTTTATGAGGCTAATATCACACTCATTCCCAAAGTCACCACCAAGAAAGATAACTACAAACCAATCTAACTAATGAACATAGATGCAAAAATTCCCAACAAAATCTTAGAAAACCGAATCCAGCACTACATCAAAAAGATTATACATCATGAGCAAGTGAGTTTCATTCAGGGATGCAAGGATGGTTCAACATATGCAAATCAATCAACATCAACATCAAAACCACATCAACAACAAGACAAAAATTACATGAATATATCATCAATTGATGCAGAGAAGGCATTTGACAAAATCCAACATCCATTCATGATAAAAACACTCATCAAAATAGGACTGGAAGTAACTTTCCTCAAGATAGTTAAGCTATCTATGAAAAGCCCACAGCCAACATTATTCTTACTCACAAAAAACTAAAAGCATTTCTGCTAAGGTCAGGAACTAGGCAAGGCTGTCCATTCTCTCCACTCTTACTCAATATAGTCAGAAGTTCTAGCAATAGCAATCAGACAAAGGTAGGGAATGAAAGGAATACAAATAGGGAAAGAGAAACTCAAATGATCTCTTTTTTCAGAGAATATGATGATTTACATAGAAAACCCTGAAGCAGGGGTCTCAAACTTGCGGCCTGTGGGCCGTTTGTGACCCTCCGTACAATATTTTGAGGCCCTGCCCAAGAGTAATCTTTCTTTGCTTTGTTTTGTTTTAATTGTTTGGGTCACAACCCCAATGTTCAAGGCTTAGTACTGACTTTGTACTCAAGTATCACCACAACTTTGCCTCCTGTGGCACCCAGGTAAATTGAGTTTGAGATCCCTGCCCTAAAGAGTCCACAGTAGAACTCCTAGAAACAATTAACAAATATAGCAAAGTAACTGGCTACAGAGTCAACACACAAAAGGCAGTTACGTTCCTCTATACAAATAACGAAGTGTAGGAGAAAGAGCTTAAGGAGACAATCCCATTTAAAATAGTATCTAAAAAATCAAGTACCTAGGAATCAACCTTACAAGAGAAGTGAAGGACCTATATCATGAAAACTTCAAAACACTTCAGAAAGAAATTGAAGAGGATCTTAGGAAATGGAAGAACATCCCATGCTCATGAGTAGGTAGAATCATCATAGTCAAAATGAATATTTTACCTAAACTTCTAAAAATATTCAATGAAATCCCTATCCAAATTCAGATATTATTTTTTTTTAATTTAAAATAATCAAAAAATTATCTGGAACCACAAAAGACCCTGGCTGGCATCTCTTTACCTAACCTGAATCTAAACACTAGAGCCATAGTGATCAAAACAGCATGATACTGGAACAAAGACAGAACCTCAGACCAGTAAGTTAGGACAGAATATCCAGAGATAAACCCCATATATACAGTCAACTAATATTTGACAAAAGAGCCAAGAACTTGAAATTAAAAACAACCGTCTCTTCAACAAATTGTGTTGGTACAACTGAATAACCACCTGTAAGAAATTGAAAATTGATCCATACCTCACACTTTCCACAAAAGTCAACTCAAACTGGATTAAAGATTTGAAGTCAGACATGAGTCTATAAAGTTTATTGAGGAAAAATAGGCAGAACACTTGAAGACCTATATATCCAAAAAGTCTTTGAGGAAAGAATTCCAAAGGCAAGAACTTTAGCATCAAGCCTAAACAAATGGGGCTACATCAAACTAAAAATTTTCTGCATGGCGAAAGAAATAGTACTTAATACTAGAAGACAGATAATGGAGTAGGAAAAATTTTGAACTCTACATGATAAAGTGCTAATATTTACGATATACAAAGCACTCAGAAAGCTGAGCTCCAAAAATATAATAAACACATATAAAAATGGGTAGAAGAAATAAATAGACACTTTTCCAAGGAAGACCAAAAGATGGCCAACAGACTCATGAGAACATGCTCACCTTCACTCATCATTAGGGAAATCCAAATCAAGACAATGATTTGGATTATACCAGTGAGGGTGGCTCACATCAAAAATAACGGGAACAATTTCTGTTGACAGGGATGTGGTATGAAAGGAACTCCCATTCACTGCTGGTGGGAATGCCCCCTGATCCAATCCTTATAGAAAATAATCTAGAGAGTACTCAGTGACCTCAGAATTGAGCTGCTATATGACCAAGCAATTGTTCTCTGAGGTATATATCACCAAGTCAGAAGGGCATTCATCCCAAAGTATGTGTGCACCCCAATATTTATCCCAGGAATAAGTTCAATAGCCAAGATTTGGATCCAACCTCGATGACCAACAACACATGATTGGATCATGAAGATGTGGTATTTATACACAATGGAATACTTGATAGCAGTTAGAAGTGATACAATCATAGACTTTGCAGCAACGTGGATGGTTCTACAAAATGTAATGTGAAATAAAGTAAGCCATAAGATGATGATAAACACAGAATGATAGCACTATTCTGAAGTACCTAGGATATACACCATATATACATGTAATACTCCATGAATAAATAAAATGGTCTAGAAGGGTAGAAACTCCAAAAACTAATTGTTAACATTTACTGGGGAGTAGTGTCCAAAACAAGTGGAAGAGGAACAATGCAAAGCCTCAACTACACATTATAACATAAAGAAACCAGCAATAGCATAAAAAACAGCATAGAGAGAACAGGTATGTAATCAGCATTTTACCACAAAGGCCTATAATAATGTCTTAGGAATCTTATACAGGATTACAGGTAAAGAATTTGATTGTACGCCAGAGACTCCAGCAGAAACGTTTCATAACAATGTGTTTTAATGCCTTAATCTTACTATATTTAAAATAATCTCTCAGCTTTTCTGTCCACAGGGGTTCTTGGACACAAAGAGTAGACAACCTATTTTGACACCTTGGTACTCAGTCACACTAGATACCATATTAATATTGCATTATAAAAGTGCCTTGATAAAACACTCCAATATACCCTTTTCACTTCTCTTAGGACCTTACACATTTAGACCACTGAAACAGTCAACTGTGAAACACAGACTTATATTACAGGACCTACTCATTGAACACGTTTAGGCAAATTAACATTTCCTTTCTCTCTTTTTTCCTTCTCACTTCTCACTACTTCTCCCCTTTTATCTTCTTTTTTATTTTTTAAATATATTTTTAATTTAAGTAACATGATCATAGTTGGGTTACAGTCATAACCAGAACACTCTCCTCCACCAGTGTAACATTACACCCCCCCTTCCCATCCCCTGCCTGTATTTGAGACAGGCATTCTACTAGAGTTATTTGTTTTTAAGTTCAGTAAGTTGTATTTTTTCCTTAAAGGATAAGAGTAAAAAAATATAGTAAAGGTGTGATAGTGGCTATCACCGTTGTTTCCATAGCTCCAGAAAAGTGGGAAAAATGGAAAAAAATCTTTGACCTGATTATAAAAAGGCCTCACCCCAGAAGTTTATTGACATTATACTGACTTTGGGTTCCAGGCATACCAGTCCGTCCAAACCGAGTCATTCTCCATGGTCCCGGTGAAACTTTTTCATACTTTAGCTATTGTTGGTATCAGATTATTATATTTAAAGACTCTCGATTCTGTGCGCTACTTTCATCAATGTCAGGCTGATGTGGAGCATCCTCTAGTTTCAGCACACCATTAAATGCGGAGTGATAAAAGAGGGGCAGATGGCTCCCCTTTTATCTTCTACCTCTTCTTCATCGTCATCAATTCAATCTATGTCAAATAAAACCCACACTGTTAGTCTCTCTTTTAGGAAAGGCACTTTGATACATAAGATGCAGTGGGCAATACTACATAGGGTAGCCACCTCTCTCTCTCTCACTCTCATATATATATATATATGAGAGAGAGCGACCTAATTAACTCATTGTTTAGTACTCGAGATGCAAAACCTATGTGTATCCTAAATTGTGCTAGTCATTATCTAACCCCGAATCCTTCATTTAGGAAGGCCCAACAGCATCACTGATGAAATCCCTAGAAACTCAGGAAAGTTCCCAACTCCGACACACTGGAAAAATCTCTCTTAGTTGATTTATTAATTTTTACCTTATTTTTACTATATTTTCCTATTTCTCTGTTCTACTCTTATCCCTTGCTCTCTTTTCCTTTTCTATACCTAAGCTAATTGTATGTTTTTATGTGGACATGAGTACATGGAGAGCAGACTCCTCCATGAAAGTCAAACCTAAATTGTAAACAACCCATGCCTATAGTGTATATAGTTCCTCATATGTACTATCCCTTCCCCCTCCTCTTTAGAAATTCTACTCTCCCCTCACTCTCCAATCCCAATCCTATATCCCGCCTTATTAACACTCTTTACCCTCAATTCTTAACCATTAGGTCTCAAGACCTACCCCAATAAGCCATCACCCAACTCCCATATAAAGGGACACCCATTCAGATCCATATTTCACCCAGCAAGAAACTGCAACCACCACCCCTACTGACTCATTCTCTGTGGCCCTTCTTCTCATCCCTCATAAATGTGAACTGTTGTTTGATGCCAGACTCAGCTCCAGAAGGATCCCCAGTGCAAGAACTCTACCTGAGCCCTTTCTGCTGCAAAACTTTCTCAATCTCAAAAAGACCAGGATGTGTGATGAAAATATGCCCTGGATTCCACACACCCAAGAAATTTCAAGAGAACTGGGGAAGCCTATATTTTCATAATAAGCTTAAGACTTATATAATACTACCTTTTAATCTCTTTATCTCAAAATATAAGGTAACTCCTGTATCACTTATTCCCTTAATTTCTAAACTTATTTTTATTTTTCTTTTATATATATGAGTATATGTATTTATATTTGGTCTTATTTCTGTTTTCTTTTCTTCCTTAACTCCACTTTTTTAGTTCTTCTTGATTCAAAAACCTACAAAAATGTCTCGCCTGGAAAAATAGCTCAGGTCAAAACCAGGGCACAGAGATGATGGAGCCTGACACTCGCATCTCCCCCAATGCACCAACAATATAATATAGCACCATGGCTTCTTGTAAAGGCATACTACAAAAGAGGGGAATTTTACATATAGAAACAAGCTTTTATATAGTAGGGATAAGAACTCATACACTTTACATATAGGGGCACCTCCCACCTTGAAAATATGTCGTGTGGACCCAATTTAGTTTCCAGGTGATTAGAGAGCAACTGTCCAACCATGAACCCGAGATACCAGACATAAAACAAACATAGTTCTCTGTCACAGCTCTAGGAACCAATCTTCCTCTGGGACATTCTTTTTTAAATTAATATATTTCATTTAAACACCTTGATTACATACATGATTGTGTTTGGGTTTCAGTCATGTAAAGAACACCACCCATCACCAGTGCAACGTTCCCATCACCATTGTCCCAA
>PVKC010025852.1:0-16308 GCA_004027635.1 Crocidura indochinensis | reverse complement strand
CCCCCCCCCCCCCCCCCCGCAAAAAAAAAGCCAAACCAAAACAAAAATACTAGAGGTCACCTCTGTTGGTGCTGTGAGGTCAGAATAGGTATGTGCTAACATAGACAGAATGCATGCTCTACTACTTAGCTCTTTTTAGCACCATCCCGAGCTTTTAGGTCCTGGGTAGTAATGGCAAACTGTAGTTATATTTCATGAGTGTAAATCGTGATTTTTCTGAGTATCATAACCTGGCATCAAAATGTGGCCACGAGTTAAGTATTGAGGCTAGGAGGTATAGTTGAAGTTCTTACTAGTCTCTAGCTTCTTCAGTTTTCTTAGAGGATCATTTTTTTATTGCTCTGATTTCTGAACTATTTCTTGTCATTGGAATTGGAGCATGCCTTGTAAAGTGGTAAATTTTATAAATGCTTTATGAAGTGGTAAAGTCGAAGTGGTAAATTTTAGCTTGCACAATGTTTGCTGACTATTTTGTTCTTTTTTTTTTGTTTGTTTTTGTTTTTGGGTCACACCTGACAGCGCTCAGGGGTTATTCCTGGCTCTGCGCTCAGAAATCGCTCCTGGCAGGCACAGGGGACCATATATATGCTGGAATTTGTCCTGGATCAGCTGCATGCAAAGCAAATGCCCTACTGCTGTGCTATCTCCCCGACCCCGACTATTTTACTCTCAAATTTTATTTTTTACATGTTGTGGTTTCCTGTAAGGAATTTTTTGGGGGAGGGGCACACCTGATGATGCTCAGGAGTTACAATTACAAAATATTTAAACTATTCCTTTTTTTTTTGGTTTTTGGGTCACACCTGGCAGTGCTCAGGGGTTACTCCTGGCTCATGCTCAGAAATTGCTCCCGGAAGGCACAGGGGACCATATGGGGCACCGGGATTCGAACTGATGACCTTTTGCATGAAAGGCAAACGCTTTACCTCCATGCTATCTCCCGGGCCAAACTATTCCTAATTCTATGTTCAGGAATTACTCCTGGCTGTTCAGGGTGATTATATGGGATGTTGGGTATTAAACCAGGGTCAGCCATGTACAAGGCAAGCGTACTATATGCTATTCAAAAAATAATTTTTCCCCTCAAAAAGTAAATATAATTTCTCCTCCCAAAAAATAAAAATAAAAAGCCGGAGCAGTAGCAAAGCAGGCAGAGCATTTGCTTTGAATGTGGTCAACCTGGATTCAATCCCTGGCATATCATAGTCCCCCAAGCCTTCCAGGTGTGATTTCTGAGCGTAAAACCAGGAGTAACCCGATTTTTTTTTTTTTGGTTTTGGAGTCACCCCAGGTGACCCATTCTGGGTTGGCCATGTGCAAGGCAAATGCCTGCCTGTTGTGCTATCTCTCCAGACCCCGCCCAATTTTTTTTCCTCTTCTAAATAGTCTGAATGTGACTGAAGTGCCCTTCCTTTCTCAAGGCCCCCTCACCCTCAATACCGCTGTGCTTCTCCATGCAGGTTTCATGAACACTGGAGGTTTGTGTTGCAACGCTTGGTTTTCCTAGCAGCATTTGTTGTGTACCTGGAATCAGAAACGCTAGTGACTCGAGAAGCAGTTACAGAAATTCTTGGCAGTAAGTGTCTTTGTAATTCCTTACATGTAGGTGGAGGCATAGTAGCCTAATTTTTGATAGCAGGGCTTTTTAAAATTTATTTTTCCTGTGGTTGAAAACAAACAAAAAACTTAGATGGAGGGAAGTGGGTGGGAAGGGATCCTGAAACAGTGGCGGAGGGAAATAGACACTGCTGAAAGCAGATGGTAGGTATGTTGTATTCACAACAGAGAGACTCTGTTGTGAGTTGAATTGTAAGTCAAGACATTTATTTTTTTATTTTTTGTCTATACCTGGTGGCGCTCAGGATAGTTTTCCTGGCAGGATTTGGAGGTTCTAGGGACTGAACCTGGGTCCACCAGGTGCAAGGCAAGCACCTTACTCTGTTCTATTATGTTAGGCCCAATAAATTAAAACAAACATATATATATACATGTGTAATTTATTTATATTGCATATATACATATAATGCATATATATAAATTCCATATGTGCATATGTATATAACACACACAAAAAAACTAGACAGAAAATCAGCTATTTGGCAGCACAGAAATAGAAAGTATTCAGTACTGTGACATGCTTAGTATGCTTGAGATTTGTTCCTCCCTTCCCCCCCTACTCTTAATTTATTTCAGTTTTTAAAATTGAGGTGCATATTACATTAATTCAGCATACATAGAAGTTATTTTATTTTTTATGTTTTTGGGGCCATATCTGGTGGTGCTCAGAAATTATTCCTGGCAGGCTCGAGGGACCAAACAGATGCCAGGATTGAATCTGGGCTGGCCACGTGCAAGGTAGCCCTCCCTGCTGTGCTATTGCTCCAGCCCCCATAGAAGCTATTTCAGAAGTACAACTTCATACTGTGCTGTTTCTTTACTTTAACACTTTTAAAATTTAGGGGCTTTTGGTTTATATTTGTGCTATGCACGTACTGAGGGCTTCACTCATGCAGAGCATAAGCCATCTACTCTGCCACTAAACTACAACTTTGGGCATTTTCCCCTTCTGTTTTAGTTTTAGTTCTGGGGATTAAATTCAGTTTCACACATGCAAGGCAAGTGTTCCCTTTTGAGCTTCATCTTGGGCTTTTTTTTTTTTTTTTTTTTTTTTTTTTTTTTTTTTTTTTTTTTTTTTTTAAAGATTTTAGTTTTTGAGTCACATTTGGAGGTATTCAGGGCTTAGTCCTGGCTTTGCACTTAGAGATCATGCCTGGCAGGTTCCAGGGACGATACGGGATGCCAGGGATTGAACCTGGTTCAGGCATGTGAAGGCAAATGCCCTACCCATTGTACTATTGCTCTGGCCCCTCTAAAATTAATTTTTTAAGAATTTTAAGCCTGGACTGAGAAGATAGCAGTAGGGATTAAAGCATATGCCTTGATCAAAGAAGTCTCTTATTTGGTCTCCTACACTGCATATTGTCCCCGCCATATGGTCCCCTCCATAACCACCAGGAGTTATGCTTGAGCATAGAATTGGGAATAAGGGGCCGGGTGGTGACGCTGAAGGTAAGGTGCCTGCCTTACCGCGCTAGCCTCGGACGACCGCGGTTCGATCCCCCGTGCCCCATATGGTCCCCCAGGCCAGGGGCGACTTCTGAGCGCATAGCCAGGAGTAACCCCTGAGCATCACTGGGTGTGGCCCAAAAAAACTAAACAAAAAAAAAAAAAGAATTGGGAATAAGCTCTGGCTGAGTACCACTGGATATAGCCCAAAGCCAACCCTGTTCCCAGTTTTAAGCTTACAAACAAGTGAGAGGAACAGTACAGTGAACACCTGTGTACAGCAGCCTTGGATTAAGCATATTCACATTTGCCTCGTCTTGGTGGGCCCAAGATTCCATGCTGTGCCTGCAGTGGATACATGTGTGAGCTGTTTACAAGTGAGTTGCAGATGATTTGACTTTCTAAAATTCTTAATTTGGAGCCAGAGAGATAGCACAGCGATAGGGCATTTGCCTTACACACTGCTTACCCAGGATGGACCTGAGTTTGATTTCCGGCATCCCATATGGTTCCCCAAGCTTGCCAGGAGTAACCCTTGAGTGCTGCTGGGTGTGGCCTAAAAACAAACAAACAAAAATAAAAAAAATATATATTTTTTTGGCTTTTGGGTCACACCTGGCAGCGCTGAGAGTTACTCCTGGCTCTATGCTCAGAAATTGCCCCAGGCAGGCTCGGGACCATGTGGGATGCAGGGATTCGAACCACCAACCTTCTGCATGCAAGGCAAACACCCTACCTCTATGCTATCTCTCTGACCCCAAAATAACTTAAGTATATATCTTTTTGTGAGTTTTAATTTTAGTTATATAGCTTTTTAGCAATACCCAGCAATGCTCAGGATTACTCTTTCTTTTCTTGTTTTCGGGCCACACTTGGTGATGCTCAGGGGTTAGTTATACCTGGCTCAACACTCAGGAATCATTCCTGGTGATGCTTGGGGATATTAGAGGAGGCAGGAGACTGCAAGGCCATTGAGGGACTGCCTTTTATTTTTTATACTTTTGGGTCATATGGTGGTACTCAGCGATTACTCTGGTTCTTCGATCAAGGATTATTCCTGATGGTTCTCTGGGGACCCTGTGGGGTGCCAGGGATTGAATTCTGGTCAGCTGTATGTAAGGCAAATGTCTTACCTGCTGTACTATTTTTCTGGCTCCCATGGGCTATTCTTGGCTTAGTTCTGAAGGGTAATTTTGAAAAAGTAGGTATCATACTTAGTGGTTTTGAGAGAAGAACGAAAGGGAAAAATTGGATTTAAATTAATGAGTTCCAAGAATTCACAGTGAAAGTCTAGTTTCTGTTTGTTTTTTGGTGGTGGTGGTGGTGGTGGTGGTGGTGGGGGCACACCTGGCAGTGTTCAGGGGTTACTTCTGGCTTTGTGTTCAGAAATCTCTCCTGGCAGGCTTGGGGGACCATATGGAATGCTGGGGATTGAACCCAGATCTGTCTTGGGTCTGTAGCTTGCAAGGCAAACGCCTTACTGCTGTGCTATCGCTTTGACCCCAAGAAAGTATAGTTTCTGATGATATGAAACATTAAATTGCTGTTAAGAGTCATTTTCTCCTTACTTACTTGGAGGGAATTTATCATATCTGCAAGTAATTTTAGATGTGAAGAATTAAATTGTGTTCACAAAATGACCTTATTTTTACTTTTATAAAATTTTTAGTTGAGCCAGATCGGGAGAAAGGATTTCATCTGGATGTAGAAGACTATCTCTCAGGAGTTCTAATTCTTGCTAGTGAACTGGTAAGAAGCTCAGTAATGTCATTTGCTTTTTTTTTGGAGGGGGTGGGTTTGGTTTTTGGGCTATACCCAGAATGACACTTGGGTTACTCTTTGCTGTGTGCTCAGAAATCGCTCCTGGCTTGGGGGACCAGATGGGATACCAGGGGATCGAACTGTGGTCCATCCTAGGCTAGCATGTGCAAGGCAGACACCTAACGGCTTGTGCCACTGCTTTGGCCCCTCATTTGCTTGTTTTTTGATCTCAGTTTTTTAAATTTATTTTCAGTTTTGGGCCACATCTTGTTCTGGTGGATTGCTATCTTGTCTGTTCTGGGATAAGGTTGTGCTGAGGATTGAACCAAGGCAAAACATGTGTTTATCATGTTGGATTCTCTCTAGCCCTGAAGTTTATAACAGATAAAAAAGTTTCGGATGGGGCCTGAGAGATAGTATAGCATGTAGGATACTTGCTTTGGATGTGGCCAACTTGGGTTTGATCTCCAGAATCCTATATGATTTCCTGAATCTGCCAAGAGTGATTCATGAATGCAAAGTGAAGAGTAAGTCCTGAGCACCTCCACATACCCTCTCACCCCCAAATACTTTTTTTTTTTTTTTTTTTTTTGGGTCACAACCAGCAGCACTCAGGGGCTACTCCTGGCTCTACACTCAGAAATCACTCCTGGCACACTCGGGGGGCCATATAGGATGCCGGGATTCGAGCCGCTGGGATTCGAGCCACCGACCTTCTGCATGAAAGGCAAACACCTTACCTCCATGCTATCTCTCCGGCCCCTCAAATACTTTTGGATATGAATGTTTTCTAAGCATATGTCAGTCAACAGTAATTGACTCTCTGTATCAAACTTTGCTGGTTATCAGAGATAAGTAACAATTCCAATCAATGGTGTGTGGTATACTAATGTTTGAGTTTTGGAAAATGATACCTTTTCCCTTTCAAAGTAGTGACAAGAGAAATAGTCCTGTTCACTCTAAATATAATTGTCTTAGAACTGTTCTACTCTCTTGGGAAATTGTCCTGTAAAAATTCTAAAGAAAAATTCTTTGATAAAGGTATTCACTATAGCAGCATCCATGTATCAAGAAATATGGGCAGGGCCCGGAGAGGTAGCACAGCGGCATTTGCCTTGCAAACAGCCAATCCAGAACCTAAGGTGGTTGGTTCGAATCCCGGTGTTCCATATGGTCCCCCGTGCCTGCCAGGAGCTATTTTTGAGCAGACAGCCAGGAGTAACCCCTGAGCACCACTGGGTGTGACCCAAAAACAAACAACAACAAAAGAAACATGGGCAGGGCCAGGACCGGAGAGATAGCATGGAGGTAGGGCATTTACCTTGCATGCAGAAGATCGGTGGTTCGAATCCCGACAACCAATATGGTCCCCTGAGCCTGCCAGGGGCGATTTCTGAGCGTAGAACCAGGAGTAACCCCTGAGTGCTGCTGGGTGTGATCTAAAAACCAAAAAAAAAAAAAACAAAAACAAAAAAAACCATGGCCACAAGTATTCCAGCAAAGGGACTTGAGTATTTAATATAGAGTAGGAATATCATGAGAGACTAGGGGGGTTTCGTGCCTGTGGGTTTTAGGTGTGGTTTGGAGGAAGATGCAGTAAGAAGAGCACTATTTTTGTTTCTTCTATAGTCCAGGCTCTCCGTTAACAGCGTGACCGCTGGAGACTACTCCCGGCCCCTTCACATCTCCACCTTCATCAATGAGCTCGATTCTGGGTTCCGCCTTCTTAACCTGAAAAATGATTCCCTGAGGAAGCGCTATGACGGCCTGAAATATGATGTGAAGAAAGTGGAGGAGGTGGTCTATGATCTCTCCATCCGAGGTTTCAACAAGGACACTGTCGCTGCCTGTGGAGAGAAATAGGATGGTTGCCAGTGAGGGGAGCATAGCACTTTTTGTGCTAGTTAGGATGCTCCGTTGCTGAACACCCATCACTTTCTTTTCTTGTATGGTATATTTCGCAGAATTGCAATAGTCTTGGGGGGTGGGAAGCAAGTGAATAACCTTTACCAGGACAGATTTTTCTTTATCATTTCAGTGAGGTTGAGTTCTGTAGTTCAGTATGTTTTTGTTCTGTCAGAATGTGTAATTGTCATTTCCTTTGTCAAATCCTTTTCTTGCTTACCCTAATGCTGTTGATAGACTGATTGGTTGAGAAGTTGTCTTATATGTGATTCTTCTAGAAGTATTCTTTATTTTTTTTTTATATACAATCCAAATCAGCCCTCCATGCCTAGGTATAACTTAGTATAAAAATAGATCATTAAAAATGATGGTTGCCAAGTAAATGACAATTTGTTTTATACTTTCCTTATTTAAGCCTTGTGAGTAAATTAGATGTTGATTTGGGGGTGGGATAGAGAGGGAGTTATAGCCCCAAGGTTCTTTTTCACTGCCATCAAAACACAAGAAGTTAAACTGCAAAGTCAGGTTCAACAGATTATTTTGAGAAGTTGTCTTTTTATTAGGAGATTTAAGTAACATCTTAGTTTGGCTCTATTTTTAAGGTAGTAGGGCTAAGTGTTTTGAGAAACCTGTTTTCTGATGTTGCCTTAACATTCTGCTATTGCAGCATTTAATTGTCCACACACATCTTAAACTAAAATTTCATGTGATGTTGTGAAGCTACAGACCTTTCTTCCTGCCAGCTGGCTAGACCTGGGAGTATGATGCTCCCAGCTGAGGTAATTAGCAGTACCCTAAGTAGTACGTCTGAGTGGAAAAAATGCTGTGTTTTGTCTGGAAGAAAGTGAAATGTTTGGGTTAAAGAAAAATCAGCTGAATCTGTTTGATTTTTGAATACACAATTTGAGGTGGCTATCCCAACAGCTGCGTTTTACATTTACAGTTTTGGGCACCTATCTCTCCCTCTTTAGTTTCAAGCAGTGCTCAGAATGCTTGCTCTGTTCAGTTGAATGGGTGACATAATCCAGTATTTTGGAGTCCAATGTAAGGAAGGTGCTAGTGCTGCCAGGAGGTATTTAGAAATTCTCCCTCTTCATGCCTGATGTTAGTTTGGACTTTTTGTTTGTACTGTGTATACAGGGATGATATTTGGCATTTTCATCAGAACTTTTTATCTGGCTAAGTGAAGGACTCAACACATTTTTCATCATGAGGGGAGAAGTAGAAATGAGGCAGGCATTGTTATGCATTGTTTGGTTTGCCAATTTTTTTTTTTAACCTACAGAAGTATATGTAGATAGGAAAAAGGGTGTGAGGGTCTTTAAAGTGCCTCAAATGGTTGGATGATCATCTGAAATGTGGAGTAACAGCACTGCTTGGATTGAACATGAAAGGTATTTTATCACAAGGCATTGGCAGGAGTTCTATTATGGTATGCTTCACTGTCAGTTCTGTTTGGGAATATTAAAGTTTTTGCCAGAAGTGGTACATTATGGTTTTAACATACATATGGAGCATATTGTTGTCTTGTAAGTCTGAAATTTTTTTTAAGTGTTATGTTTAATTATTCAGTTGTTTTTTGTTGCTGTGGCTTGTAATGCAATAAAAACTCTTTTTGGTGGTGTTGTGTGTTTTTGTATTTTAATGTGCTGCCCTGTGTATGCTGTTTTATTGAAAATGAATTGTGAATGGTGATTGCGACTGAAGACACCCAGGGGAGATCAGTTCATGCTCATTACTCAAGACATAGCCAGTCAGTTTAACATTGTGAGTGCAGGTAGCATTTGAATGACCTGCCTTGATTAGGAATTTAAAAGTATGTATAATTGGGCCAGAGAGCTAGTAGAGGGTTTAAGGTGCTTGCCTTGGCATGTGGCCGATTCACAGTTGAATCCCTGGTTTTGTATATATTCCCTTCAGGAATCATCCTTGACCACAGAACCAGGAGTGAGCAGTCAGATGTGGACCAAACAAAGCAAAACAAAAAAAGAATGTACATGGTCCTGGGGCTGGAGTGATAGCACAGTGATACAGCATTTGCTGTGCACACGGATGATCCGGGATAGACCTGGGTTCAATTCCCGGCATTCTCTATGGTCCCTCTTGCTAGGAGCATCTTCTGAGCACAGAGCCAGTAGTAACCTCTGAGAGCCACAGGGTATGGCCCCAGAACAACAACAACAAAATTAATCCTATATGGGTTCCCTATGCACAGTTTCAGAAGTTACAGTCTAGATTTACACCTTTGAGTAAACCCTAGGCTCTACTGCTCTCTAGTTTGGCACTGAGGAGATCATGCTGACACTTCCTATTTTGGGGGAACACTGATCTAGATCAGTTATGTTCTGGTGTGATAGTGATGTACCATTTTTACTCATGGTTGGTTTGAGATAGAACATGTGGGGCCCCCAGGAATCTCAGTGACTAAAATGAGTTTGGATCACAGTATATCCTGCATGTGCTGAGCCCTGTACCAAGGACACCACTCTGGGACCCCCAGTACTGTAGCAGGTCTGTGTGAGCACTACAGCTAAAGCATAACCCCTGGTGCATGTGAGCATTGTGGGACAGTAATTAATTGTGGCGACAGTAATTAATCCACACAAGGTTGAAAATAAAGAAGGTTCCGGAAATTTCCACCACAAGCTTTCCACTAGATATCAGCAGGCAGATAGGCCTGCTGTGGGAACAGAAACTGTGACCATGGGGAGATCTTTATAGGGAAGAGAGGGACCACTTCCATGGAGAGGTAGGGGTAGGGCACCAACTCAGGCACTTTTAGTCCAGTCTATGAGTGACAAGCAAAAACTAAGAATGATCCTGAATAGAGTTAATGCAAACGTGAGCAGTACAGCAATCCCTGGTGAGTGCTGTAGCTGGAAAATGCTTGAGCACCACAGGTGGAGTATGAGCCCCGGCAGAGGTGCTCAGTCCATGGAGTCAGAACTATGGCTGATAGGAGGCCCCCTGGTCATCACAACCAAGGAAAAGGGTAAAGGTGCTGGACATATAACTGCTTAAAACTCAAGGGCAGGAAGTGAAGCCCACAAGGAAACATTAGATCTGGTGGGACTGGTGGCAGATGAACTAACTTTAAAGATGTGGACGCAATTATTTGTGTTAAGTCTCCCAGTGGTGCTCAGGAGGCCACACTGGGGATCTTGGTTAACCAGGATTGGTTCAGTGGTAAGGCCTCCGGATGCCACGTTGCTTTGACCTTGTGGACTGGGCACTACCTAAGCCACTCTAGGGGGCTGGGGCTTCCAAGGCAGTTTTGGTAGCGACGGTGGGGGCTTAAGTGGGGGATCATGTGTTGGGAAACCTACCTTCTAGGCATGTACCTTATTTCTGTACTGGTCCTTAAGTTTTTAATTTTGGCTTTTGGGGCCACACCTGGTCCCACGTTTCAGGATTTACTACTGGTGTTACTCAGGAGACCATATGTAGTGCCAAGGATTAAATTGGTCGTCCTCATGCCTTACCCACTATTATCTTCTGGTCCATAGGTTTTATTTATTAACTAATAGTATTTCAAGTCATACATTAAGAAAATTTAATTGAATCACCATGAAATAATGGTTTCAAAGCTGTTCATAGTTGAGTTTTAGTTCCAATATACACACATCACCAGTGCACTTTTCCTATCACCATTGTCCCCACTTCCCCTGGCCCCTCCCTACCCCATCTTCCCAGTCTGCCACCAAGGCAGACATTTCACTTCTCTCTTGTTTTCCCTTTTCTTCCTTTTAGGCACTGTGGTTTAGAATATTGTTACTGAAAGCATATCAAGCATACCACGTTACCACGTTACCTCCTTTCAACACCTAGTTCTTGTCCAAAGTCATCATTTTCAATTATTGTCACAGTGGTCCCTTCTCTGTCCTAATTTCACTTCCCCTTCCCCCCCATTGTGTCAGTCTTTGTATCATGGACCAGGAGCCCTGGCTCCTTCATTTCTCTAGTCTTTGGGTGTTATTACCATACCATCACTAACATTTTTTTTTTTTTTTTTTTTTTTTTTTGGTTTTTGGGCCACACCCGGCGACGCTCAGGGGTTACTCCTGGCCATTCGCTCAGAAGTCGCTCCTGGCAGGCACGGGGGACCATATGGGGAACCGGGGATCGAACCGTAGTCCGACCTAGGTTAGCGCAGGCACCTTATCTCCAGCGCCACCGCCCGGCCCCCCTTTTTTTTTTTTGGTTTTTTGGTCACACCCAGCAACACTCGGGTTACTTCTGGCTCTATGCTCAGAAATTGATCCTGGCAGGCATGGGGGACCATGGGGGACCATATGGGATACCAGGATTTGAATCACCGTTCTGCATGCAAGGCAAACAGCACTACCTCCATGCTATCTCTCCGGCCCCAACTCATACATTTTAATAGTCTTTTGAGGGAGGCTAAGGACAAGATTGTTTCTGGGTGTTATTTGTTTGGCTTTTTGTTTTTGGATCAGACATGGTGGTGCTCATGGCTTACTCCTGGCTCTCTTTTCAGGGATTACCCTTGGTGGGGCTCTAGGAGAGCATGTGGGATGCCAGGGATCAAACTCTTATTGGTTGATGAAAGGCAAACTCCCTGCTCAATTTAGTGCTGCTCCATCTCCAGTGTTTATATTTGGTGGGGGGGGGGCACAGAAAAGTGCTTAGGGCTGTGTGTGTGTGTGTCTGTTTTGGAAAGCAAATAGGTTTGGCTGTGTGTGTGTGTGTGTGTTTTGACTGTACCCTAGAGCAAAAGGGACTCCATTTTCTTGGTTTAAGGCCAACAAGGCTAAATTTTAATTTGCAAACACCTTATGGCTTTCTCATGGCTCTCTCAGGACACTTAAGGTCATCAGAAACCATAAATACCGATCTGAGACACCTAGCCATAGCAGATACCTTTTAGAACTAAATATAGCAAGAACTAGTCCCCTTGGAACTATCGGATCAGTTACTTTTTTTTTCTTTCTTTTTTTCTTTGGTTTTTGGACCACACCTGGCAGGAATCAGGGTTTACTCCTGGCTCTGTGCTCAGTTATAAACAGCTCCTAGCAGGCTTGGGAGACTATAAGGAATGCCCAGGATGATACTGGGTTTGTCCTGGGTCAGCCACATGCATGACAAACGCCCTACTACTGTGCTATCACTCCAGCCCCAGCAGATCAGTTTCAAGGATAACAATAAAGTAGACTCTTGTGCAAAACCCTATGTAAACTTGGCTTGTAGCCCACAGGGGTTTGGGGTTGGGTCACTTTTTGTGGGAGGTGTCCCTGGATAGTCAGCTTGGGGCTTGCTGGTAGACAGAAATAAAGCTTTGCTTTGCTTTAATTGCATGGTCTCCCTTCTTCAACCTGAAACCAGAAGAAATTTGACTTGATTTCTCCTGAGCACTTTTAGGAGGTACTTTGAGCATTGAACTTGGAGTAGCTCCTTAGCATCCCTAAATGTGGCCTCAAAACTCAGTCCCCACCCACTGAGGAGCAGGTGAGCAAAGCTCAGGGAGGAACAGATGATAGAATTTTCAGGACAGGATGGGAGAGATAGTGATAAAGCACATGCCTATCATGTGTGAAGCCCTGGGTGGTAGGGCACACATTTAATATCCATGCCTGGCACTGCATGATTTTCTGCTGTCTGTCCTAGGGGTTCTTTTTTTTTTTAATTTTTTTTTATTTTTGGGCCACACCCAGTGACACTCAGGGGTTACTCCTGGCTATGTGCTCAGAAGTCGCTCCTGGCTTGGGGGACCATATGGGAACCGGGGGATCGAACCGCGGTCTGTCCTAGGCTAGTGCAGGCAAGGCAGGCACCTTACCTCCAGCGCCACCTGTCCTAGGGGTTCTTAAGCTCTTCCGAGTATGACCCCCCATAATATAGACACATACAACACAAAGGAGGCAATGTTCATACCTGTTCAAGTGTAAATTGTACTACTTTTTAGTATATTTCTTTTTTTATATATTTGCATTTTACTTGAATGATTAATTCCATCACTTTTCATTATATTGACTTAACAAAAGGTAAATATGCCATCTCTGGTTATATATATTTTTTTCTTTATTTAATCACCATGATTACATACATGATTGTAGTTGAGTTTCAGTCATAAAAAGAATACCCCCTTCTTTTTAGTATTTTTTTTTGTTTGTTTTGTTTTGTTTTGGGTCACACTCGGCAGTGCTCAGGGGTTATTCCTGACTCCATGCTCAGAAATTGCTCCTGGCAGGCACGGGGGACCATATGGGGCACCGGGATTCGAACCAATGACCTTTTGCATGAAAGGCAAATGCCTTACCTCTATGCTATCTCCAGGGCCCTTTTTAGTATATTTTAAGATTATACAATCACTGTCAATTTTCAAACATTTTCATCACCCCAAAAAGGAACTATAGATCTAAGAGCTATCACTCCTCCCTTCATGTCCTTCCTATTAAAACCATCAATCTAGTCTCTTGTCAGAAAGATTCCCTATTCTGAACTTTCTTATTAGAATCACATAGTATATGTGATTTTTTTTTTTTTTTTTTTGGTTTTTGGGTCACACCCGGCAGTGCTCAGGGGTTACTCCTGGCTCCATGCTCAGAAATTGCTCCTGGCAGGCACGGGGGACCATATGGGGCACCGGGATTCGAACCGATGACCTTTTGCATGAAAGGCAAACGCTTTACCTCCATGCTATATCCCGGGCCCCTAATATATGTGATTTTTTAGTGCCTTTTTTGTAGCATGTTTTCAAGGTCCATACTGCTGCATATATTAGTTCTTTGTTCCCCTTATTGTTGATCATATTCCATTAAATAAAGTTAGCACATTTAAAAATATCAAAATGAAATTAAATTTTGTTTTTGTTTTTGGGCCATACCTTGTGGTGCTCAGGGGTTATTCCATGCTCTGAGCTCAGAAATTGCTCCTAGCAGGCTTGGGGGACCATATGGGATGCCAGGAATCAAACCTAGGTCCAGCTTGGGTCAGCTGCGTGCAAAGCAAATGTCCTACTGCTGTGCTATTACTCTGGCCCCTAAAATTTATTTATTTAATTTTTGATTTTTGGATCACACTTGGCGATGCTCAGGGATTACTCCTGGCTCTATGACCAGAAATCACCCCTGGCAGGCTCAGGGGACCATATGCCTTACCTTCATGTTATCTCTCTGGCCCCTAAAATTTATTTTATTTTATTTTATTTTATTTATTTATTTATTTTTTGGTTTTTGGGCCACACCCGGTGACGCTCAGGGGTTACTCCTGGTTATTCGCTCAGAAGTCGCTCCTGGCAGGCACGGGGGACCATATGGGGAACCGGAGGATCCAACCGAGGTCCGTCCTAGGTTAGCGCAGGCACTTTACCTCCAGTGCCACCGCCCAGCCCCCTATTTTATTTTTTTTTATTATTTTTATTATTTTTAAATATGAGAACAAAGATGCAAAGAAAGAGGACAAGGTAAAGTTACAGTGGAAGGACGATTACCCAATAAACAGACTTCACATAAGTCCCCTTACTGATATCTTAACATTGAGCTTTCAGCAAAAGAATATTAAGAAAAATAGAACAGAATCTATGTACAATTACTTTGTCCCTCAAGACACTAGATTGTAACACATATTTCTTAGCAGCACATCAAGCATTCTAAAGCCATAAAACTTATGTAACTCCTTAAACATTGAAGGCATAGTACTTTTTTTTACATTTCCATGCTTATGCATATTAGTTTAAGTTAGCTTCAAAAGTGGGTGCTTCTTTTTAAGGATAAGAGTCAAAGGAGCACAGTAAAAACGCTGTTAAGTGGCAATAATTGTTTGCATAGGCCCACCAAAATATGGGGATCATGGAAAGGGAAATCCTTGGCCTAAATACAAGGGGACCAAACCCCTGATGTTTCCTGGCATAAGATCAGCTCTAGGCTTCAGGCACACTAGATTGCCCAATCCCAGTCGCTGTCTGTAGTGCCAACACACTTTTATTTTCCACGATGTCTCTGTTGTTGGTATCATGTTTCTGTATTAAAGATCCTGGGATCTGCATATCCTATATTGCAGTTTGGATGGTGCAGAGTGTCCTTTCCTTTCACCTTACAATTAAAGGGCAATGCAGAAAGCCCTGTCCAGTATGCAGGTTGTTGATGTTCTTAGGTCTTCTCAGTGTTAAGAGAAGTCTCTTGTGAGTAGATCAATATAAGAGCAGCGGTAGGGTCTTTTCTGGTATAGGATTGCTTCCAGGTGTTGTTGTAAAAAATCCTGGGCTTTTCCTAGATAGCTTTCCTAGTTCAGGGGTGAATGGAGAGTGGAGAGGCCTGTGCAGGTCAATATGCCAATGTTCAGGGTGTAAGGTCCCATTGCACTACAAGACTGTCTATTAGATGAAAATTTATTTGAGTGTAGGTATTTCCCATTTTAATGTGCCTATGCAAACAAGAAACAATGCCACATGGTATTCTAGGCCATTATGGGGGATGCAGGAACATGTATAAAACTCCCCATGACGTGCTTAAACATAGGAATTAAACTGAGGGACTCTTCCACCGAATATTTCTTATTGAAAAGATCACAAAGAGAAGAAAAGATAAAAAGTGGGGAAAATCTTCACTGTTTATGAGAATATTTAGTAAGATTTAGCTGTCAAAGAAAATAGAAATAAAATATTCTAAGCCATACATGTACATTTTATGTCTTTTGATAAAGTTGGGGTTTGTTAAATCCAGTGAAACACAGTGTGTGATTAGGAATGTGGAGAATAGTAGTTGAAAAGGAAATGAGGGGTACTGAAGATGGGGGAGGTAGAGTTGAAAATTGGAATCAGTTTTTACAGGAGTGTGCGAAAGGGCATAATACCAGATAGACATTCTACATACACAAAATATAAACTTAAAGATGGGATGTATTATAAACATAGGTGGTGCGCGCGGGGGCAATAGCCCCCGCACAGTTTTGAATATGTAGACTAGTAAGATAATGAAAGAGATTGCCTTAGAAAAAATGAGCACCTAACAACACCCTCAATTTTGGACTCATTTGGAGGCCGGGGGGCAGGAGAGGGTGCAGCTGGGGGCCTACCAAGGCTCCCGGCCTGCCCAAGCAAGGGAGAAAGCCTTCGACATTGGGGCCACCCCAGGCCCCATGCCCGGGAGTTGCAGACTCTAAAATTTATTTTTTATGATATAGTTTCAGTCTTACAATTTATGCCACTCTTCACTCCCTCCCCTCCCCCCTGCCTGTTTCTGAACTTAGCACAATTTGTAATGAAAATTCCTGCATTTCTGTGAGAAAGAAACATCAGGATTGAACAGAATACTTGCTCAGTTACCAGCCACGTGTTGGAAGCAGAAGGAACCTCAGGTACTTTAGGTCCTTCCCCAGTGTCATGGCTACAACCCCTACTTATGACCTTGAGTTCTGACTTTTTCTCAGCCCTCTGGCCTAGTTCACCTATGCATTCCTTCCCCAGTCTGAGTTCTTTGTGGTCAGGCTTGTTTCCTGCTCATCACCGAATGACTTGGAAGTCCTTTGGTAGGTGCAGAATACTGAATATAGGGGCCGGTGAGGTGGCGCTAGAGGTAAGGTGTCTGCCTTGCAAGCGTTAGACAAGGAACGGACTGC
>PVKC010025851.1:0-16332 GCA_004027635.1 Crocidura indochinensis | reverse complement strand
CCTCACCAGGAGTAATTAATTCTTTTACTCCTGAATTCTATTGAAATGTGAATGAGGGGCCAGGCGGTGGCGCTGGAGGTAAGGTGCCTGCCTTCTCTGCGCTGCCTAGGACGGACCGCGGTTCGATCCCCCGGTTCCCATATGGTCCCCCAAGCCAGGAGCAACTTCTGAGCGCATAGCCAGGAGTAACCCCTGAGCGTCACTGGGTGTGGCCAAAAAAAAAAAAAAGAAATGTGAATGAATTGAACATTAATTTATTAATAGAAAATGAGATTTTGGGGCTACACCCTGCAGTTCTCAGGGAGATTTCTTCTGGCTCTGTGCTCAGAAATTACTCATAGCAGACTCGGTGACCATGGGATATTGGACCCTGCCTGCTGTGCCTGCTATTGCTGTGCAATAGCTCTGGCCCCAATGTAAATTTTTCTCAACTTTATAGATAAGTTACGAATACATTGAGTTTTAATAATAATTGATTCATTTTTTTGCTCTCATGTATATGGGTAGGTATCTGTTTTCCTCTTGTACAGTTTGCTGACACAAAATTTCTTACATTTTTATATATTTTACATCATATTTTACATTTACTTTATGAATATATTATGCCATAAATGATTTGCAGAAGACATTTAACTAGAAACAAAATACATTTAAAGTTATATAGGATGACCAAGGAATTATAGCCTTATCAAAATATTAAAAAAAAAAGTTGAGTAACACCTGAAATACAGGGGGGGAAACATATAAAAGCTAGTTAAAAAGTAATATGGATTGGGGCCAGAGCAACAGTACAGCAGGTCAGGTGCTTTCTTTGCACATAAATGACTCAGGTTCAGTCCCTGGCACCACATATGGTCCCCTAATGTTTTCTTTCTTTCTTCTTCTTTTTTTTTCTTTTTGGTTTTTGGGCCACACCCGGTGGTGCTCAGGGGTTACTCCTGGCTGTCTGCTCAGAAATAGCTCCTGGCAGGCTCAGGGAACCATATGGGACACCGGGATTCGAACCAACCTTTGGTCCTGAATCAGCTGCTTGCAAGGCAAATGCCGCTGTGCTATCTCTCCGAGCCCTCACTGATGTCTTCAGGCCACACCCAGCTGCAGTGCTCAGGACCTTTAAATGATCATGTATATAACAGAACTAAAGAACTCTAAAGTAGTGGCTTTTTATTAAAAAATAAATCTCTTGAACAAATTAGAGAGAAAAATGAAAAATGTGTCAGTAACTTCTGCAATTCAAGAAAATATACCTTATACTCAGTACAGAAACCAAAAAAAACTGAATTCTAGACTTGATTTCAGTTAATACTCCTAGTAGAAAAATTGCTCATGAAGTAGAAAAGAAAATTTTATGGTTTAAGTTGAAAAGGAAATTATTAATTTTAGACAGAAACATTTGCAACAGAAACACAGAATATATGATATGTGCTTCAAGTGTCTTAAAACATTTTTGTGGATTAAGAATATTAATGTGGTAAAATATAATTTTAATCTTAGCTTGACTTTGAATAAAAGTTGGCTCAAGGGGCCCGGGAGATAACATGGAGGTAAGGCGTTTGCCTTTCATGCAAAAGGTCATCGGTTCGAATCCCGGTGCCCCATATGGTCCCCCGTGCCTGCCAGGAGCAATTTCTGAGCATGGAGCCAGGAGTAACCCCTGAGCGCTGCCGGGTGTGACCCAAAAACCACAAAAAAAAAAAAAAAAAAAAAAAAAAAGTTGGCTCAAGAATTTTAAGGTTCTTTGACAAAATCAAATATGGTCTGAGGTGCCATCATCTAACTTTATAAGCTCATATCAGAAAGGGGTTCTGAGCCAAACCAAATGTTCTTGTAGCTAAAGCCAGCCTTTTTGGAATAAAAATAATTTCCCCCTGCCCCAAAAAACATTAGTATTAAAATTACAATATTGGTATCAGAGTTCTAGGCAACCAAGAACAGACAGACTCCTCACCTTTATTGCAGTGCATCAGGCTTTGTTTAAACTAGGCTTGCTTTAGTGGGTTTTTTTTTTTTGAACTTTTTATATAGCTTTTGCTATGTATTGGCCATCTGCTGTGTTCAAAATGTGTTTTAAATGGCTATAGGTAATAAATATAACAGCTGGAGTTGGTTGACAGGGATAAATAAAGTTAAAAACTCAGCATAGCAAGCTTATAGGGAAAAAAAGAACAGAAGAAATTAGCTTATTTACTATACAGAGCTCTGGTCCATAATTTTAACAGTTACTCTCTTCCCTATTATTTCAGTTCACTCTTTTATTGCAAACGTGGTCTCAGCTCCATGGGTATGACTGAGATCGGTTATGGTTTTATTATCTGGCCTTAGAGTACTCAGCCCTATTAAGATGTATCCTAGGGGAAAACTGAAACAATCATATTGAGAATTTAGATATCATCTAAAAAAAAGGGTGCTGACGTTTGTATAATCCCACCTCTGATCAGGAATATATATTGCTGTATTTTAGGCACAGAGATGAATTTACTAACTCCCACACTCAAGATTGCTATACTAATATCAAGAACTTGCTTTTTTATTAATCCTTTCAGCTTTAGACTCTTGTTTCTCTGTGTGAGTTGTAATTATGTTTTTATATAAATTCTTAGATCATCTGCCTTGTCTTGTGTTTAGTGAAACAGTGTATATCTTGTTAGGATGTGCTGAATTTAATAATGTTAGTGCTTTTGTCATAATGTGATACTCATAGTCCACAAGCAACTTCACGCTTGTTCTTTTTATCTCCCAAGATAATTTTGGAAGTCTGCTCTGTGCCATTTGAAAAGTTCCAGACAAGATACCTTTTATTTTGGGCTTGTTTCATAAGTATTCTATTGCAGAAGTAGGGAAATAATTGCCTTTGCAGAATTATGGTTTAAAGTATAGCTGATCATAGACTAGATTGCATTTTAGAGGACACATGAAAATTCTACAAACATTAGAGCTCATTAAGATCTTTTATATGTCCCTTATCAAAGGTTGAAGCTCCTACAACCAGAAATTATATTTCTTTGCCTGTTTTTTGTTAAGAATGTACTTTTCTTGCACCTGCCAGTACTGTAGCCATTTACGTCATGTTGCCATCAAGCCTTTAATGTGACTCATCTCAATTAAGATGTATTATAAGTATAACTGCATATTAAAGGAACTGGAGAGTTAGTTCAGGTATTAATAAGGCACTTGTCTTGCATGTGGCTGACAGTATTTTGAGTGCTAGGGACTTATGAGCAGTACTGGTTGGATTCTATACTGATGCAAACACTTTGGGGAAAAAAATTGGAAGTGGATTGGAGAGACTAAGGTGAGATCCTTCGCAAAACATATAATCCCCTGAGCACTTTTAGGAATGATCCTGGAGCACATAGTCAGAAGTAATCCCTCGACATCTTTGGATGTGGCTCAAAAATAAAACAAAAGAATCTTGAGGAAATATTTGCAATTTACATAACCATATGAAAAAGATTAGATTTTTAGTTTGCTGAAACTTAGACAGAATTGCAAGATATAAGCTAAGTAAAGTGAGTCAGAAAGTAAAAGACAAGTGATGCCTTGCTAATATACACAGTATAAAGAAACAAAGAAAAGAATTTGGTAATTCTTAATGGAAACAAATCCTGAGGCATGATCAATAAAACTGGGGACTGGGAATGGAGAAATGAAATAGTACTCATCCTTAAGAAAGAAAAAAATCAAATAATATATGCTAGTTGGTTGAAACTTGAGGAACATAGGCTTAATGAAATGTGCCAGTTACAAAAAGATAAATAACTTAATTTTTTCTTCTACTTATATAAAGTATCTAAGTAGTCAAATTTTAGAAGAAATAGAATGGTGTTCTCAGGGTCTGTAGGAAGGAGGGAAACATTTTAATATATATAATATTTTGACTTACAACTTGAAAAAGTTCTGGAGACCTATTGTACAATACTGTGCTTTATTCTTGAATTTGGTATGAGGAAGTTGGGAAGATAGCCCAGATGAATAGAGCAAATATCTTGCATATATGAAATTCTAAGTGCAAGGCCCAGCATTGTGTGGTCCCCTGAGTACCACTAGGCACTGCCTACATCACCCTGGTAGTCTCTTCACTGCCAGACCAGTATCATTGCAAAGCTAGACTTGAGCACCAAATTACTGAGCCTATATTTCTAGGCCAAATATTGCCAAGAATGGCCCACATATAACAAACTGAAATAACCAATTAAAATAACCCCAAAATAACCCCCAAACTAACCAACTAAAGTAAATATACATTTATGCTGTATTTTTTGCCACAATAAAAGTACTAATTGTAGGGGCCCAGGAGATAGCATGGAGGTAAGGCGTTTGCCTTTCATGCAAAAGGTCATCGGTTCAAATCCCGGTGCCCCATATGGTCCCCTGTGCCTGCCAGGAGCAATTTCTGAGCATGGAGCCAGGAGTAACCCCTGAGCACTGCCGGGTGTGACCCAAAAACCAAAAAAAAAAAAAAAAAAAAAAAGTACTAATTGTTTTAACAGTTAAATAGATAAAAGATAATTAAATGAAAATTAAATAGTGAAATAAAGCTTTAAAAAAGGACTTAGCAATTCACTTCCTTGAATAATATCTCTTTATAGAAAATTTTGTTGGAAACTTTGAGCTAAATAAAGAGTATATGTACTTGCAGTGATGCTGTGTAGTTGGTGAAAGTACTGAATGTGTGATCTCCTTTTGATTTACTGAGGAGAGGGCAAGGCCTACTCATGAGTGCCATTTCCAAAGCAACTTGTCCAAAAGCTGAGATACCTTCCAGAGAGAAGGGAAACGCTGGCAGCAGCTGCTGTCATTCCATAGAGGAATCCAGATGTTTGAAAGAAAGTCCCTTCCTCTTCCTTGTCTTTATACCTGAGACCTGGAATTTCAACAATTCAATTTCTTTTCCTGAAACTATTTTAGGAAAGCCTAGAGAAACTAATCCTTGTAAGGTATAGGTTGCCAGCATCCTGTCTGAGACAAAGGGAAAACAACTTGCTTAGCCATAGGCATTCATACTCTGAGCAGTCAGTGGTCTCTGTCTGGCTATAGAGCCTATTTATTTAGGTAGGGAGCTTATCTGCAGTAACTGGTACATAGGTGTGGAATATTTTGTGATACAGTTGGTTGGCTCTGCCATTCATGTCTAGAAGAGGGACACTTGGTAAGGACAAAAGCATCAGATGTCTCCAATATTAACTAAGAACTGAGAATCTATTATGCTGAGTGAAATAAGTGAGAGAGAGACACACACACAGAATAGTCTCATTCATCTATGGGTTTTAAGAAAAATTAAAGACATTACTGTAATAAGGCCCAGAGACAATAGAGTTTAAAGGACTGGAAGGGCCGGAAGGACCAACTCACAATTTGAAGCTCACCACAAAGTGTGGCGAACGCTCTTAGGGAAATAACTACACTAACAACTAGCACGACAATGTTAAAGAATGAGAGAAGTAGAATGCCTGTCACAAATACAGGCAGGGGCGGGGAAGAAGGAGGGGATATTGGTGATGGGAATGTTACACTGGAAGGGGGGGTAGTCTGTTTATGACTGAAACCCAACTATGAATATGCTTGTAATCATGGTGGTTAAGTAAATATATATTTAAAAAAAGAATTGAGAACTGAAAGGAGGCATTGTAATAATAGCTCATTTAGTTTATTATAACTACTGTTTTAATTTTTGCAATATTTTGTTTCATTTTTTAGAAACATTGAGTATAAAATACTTCAAGTACATAAAATGGCAATACATGCATCACCCACCTTAATAAGGAACTTTTTAAGTATAGTTGAAGTCTACTTATGTTCCTTTTGAGTAATAGACCTCCAAACCCCAGCCTCTCAAAACAGTGGTAACTGGCTATATGAAATTTTGTGTCCCTCATTGATAAGTAGTTCTTTATATTTTCAGTATACTTCATGTATACTTCAACTCTATTGATTTGTTAGGTACAGTCTCATTTGATTTAGTATTTTACAACATTTTAAAAAAATCCAGTCTTCTTGTTTACTTCTTATACTTCATTTAGGAAATTTCTTCCAGTGTTACGTAGTCACACTATTCTAGCTCCAAGATAAACTGTTACTGTTAATGGTGTTTAGTCTGAATATTAACTCAAAATGGCTTAGATTAAATATTTTAAGTATTTTAAATATTGTATCAAGTTAATAAATAATCACAATGTAGATTGTAACTGTTAAAATATTTATTTTTTATAATATTGTCATATTATAATGTAACTTATCCTTTAATTCTTTTTCCATGCCCTATCTCCCCAAATTATCAACAGTAGAAGACGAAGAAAACATGTCAGGGCACAAATGGTGAGTAATATTTTATCTTTTCTAAGCTGAAGAAAGTAATGAAAGGAAAGAAAGCACCTAGTGTAAGCTAATAAATGACTGTTGAATGAAAATTTGAATCATTTTAGTTGCATCCAGTGTTGAATATAGTCAAATTAGCCCCTATACATTGTTAAATATAGTCATGTTAAATATCCCTATTAAAGAAAATGAAAATCATGGAATAAAAAAATGTTATCAATTTTGAATTCTTATCTAATGAATACAGTCTAATAATGAACTTGCATATTTTCTTAAAAGTGTAATGATGCTTTTCTTACCAACATTTTAAAAAATATAATGATACTTAAAAAATTATTACTGGGGTGATAGCATAGCAGGTAGTATGTTTTCCTTGTGTGAGACCAACCTGTTTGTTTGTTTTTTTTTTATTCCTGGCATTCCAAGTAGTCCCCTGAGCTCTACCAGGAGTAATTCCTTAGTGCAAAACCAAGAATAATAACGGAGCATTGTTGAATATGGCCTCCAATCAAAATAAATAAATAAAAATTGTTATTTTTAAGAGACTATTAAGTAGGTGAGCTACAAAAATAATGAATTAATGCATAGATCGCATTCATTAAAGTCACAACCCTCTTCTTCATAAATATTCAAAACTGAATGTCTTAGAAGTAGATGAAGTTGAACAAAATAGAAATAAAATTCAAACAACATGTTAAACCTCTTATAAGGATCTTCAAGCTGTGTTGCTGAATGTTTGGATCCCATGACCCATTGAAGATCTTTGTCACAATTTACCTCATGCAAAAATGTTTATTCATATTTTCATCTATAAATGTTTAATTATAATATATACACATACCCTTTAATATAACCTCACAATAGATAATCTGAGAGCCCAGTCCTCTTAGATCAGATATTAAACTTTAAAAGGCATTTTTGTATTTCTTAAAATAAAATGTGTTTGAAAGGTAATTAAGGAGTGACTTAACTTCTCTTTGCCTATTTGAAAACTTTCTCTGAGATCTCAAATTATTTAATTTCATGGTTCCATCTTGCCTCATTAAACAAGGGGATATATTTACTCTGTGATCATGCATTAATGACAGTCATACCCTTGTATCAGTAGGGAGTCATCCACCTAAAAGAGATTAGAGAACCCCAATAAATGGGCCCTTCACTCAAGTATTTCTCCTACTCCTACTACTACTCCTACTTTTCCATTTTAGCATTTGCTGCTGAGATATGAGAACATTAAAATGGGCACTGTATGGGGTTTAGAGGCCTTCATTTTAATTCTGTGTGATTTGGGGCAAGCTTCTTAATCTTGAAAACTGAGATTCCTCATTTGTTAAAGAGAAGGAGCCATGCACGTTCACTGTATCTAACATATTTTTAATGGACATTTTTTCAACCTGTAACTTATGAGAAAAAATCATAAAACTGCAAAATTCTACTTTTGAAAAGTCTATTTCCCTCAAATACCTCCCGTTTGGGGGAGTTTTTCTGTGTAACCTTCCATGTAAATACTATAAAAGTGCCTTTTACATAATTTATACATGTTTCTTCCTTAAAAAATTGGGAGCTTCCATGCTATATCCAGGGTCACATACAATGTTTGGGGTTATTCAGAGATAAAGAAGTACTGGTATCAGTATGTAGTGTGAAGGATTGAATTTGAGTCTTAAGCATTCACAATATGTACTTCTGAACATTTATTCATTTCTCCAATCCTTAGATTCTTATTTTGACATGAAATCTTTCTCAAATTTTATAAAAGTAATTTTACCAAAAAAGAACATTTTCAAATACTGTATGAGAGTGGTGTGCATAAAAAAAATGCATGGCTATGTCATATATGGACTTTGAACTGCACAAATATTGAATTTGCAATCAGTTGAAAATGGAAAATATAAAAAATAAATACCATTATGTTTTTCCAAGAGGGAAGAGAATTAAGTATCAGAGTATGCTAAATGATTTATCTTAAGCTCTTATCTAAGGAATTTTAGTTCTTCAAAATAGAAAATTTCAAAAGAAAAAAAAATTTTAGTCCAGTGTTACCTATATATAGTACCTTTACTGACTGCTGATTTATTTTTGGCTATTTTTTTTAAATTTAGGAGCTGGAAAGGTAGAACAGGCATGTCCCACCTGGGTTTGGTCTCTAGCACTCTCTATGGTCTCCCAGCCCCACAAGGAATAATCCCCATGTACAAAGATAAGAGTAAGAGCTGATTCAAAAAAAAAAAAGTTTAAATCAAACAGCATCAAAAAGAAAATATTGTAGTAAATTAATATTCTCATTATTGTACATAGTAAAAGTATTTGGAGTATAATTTTATATCTGTAGAAATACCTTCTTTTTTTTTTTTTTTTTTGGTTTTTGGTTTTTGGGCCACATCTGGTGATGCTCAGGGGTTACTCCTGGTTATGTGCTCAGAAATCGCTCCTAGTTCTGGGGACCAGATGGGACACAGGGGATTGAATGAAGGTCCATCCTGGTCAGCCATGTGCAAGGCACAGATCATTTCATCTTCTGATTTTCAAACTAATTAGAGGATCAGAAATAATTATAACATAGTGGCCTATAAAATTAAATTTACAACCATTGTAATTTGAGAACTATGTCCTTATTAATTTTTTTCCAATATGATTTTTGAAGTATGGTTTTATATATAATCATTTATTAAAATATAAAGTTTTCATATCAAAAATCAAAGCAGATGCTTTAAAAACTTTTTAACTTCTAATTTTCACTATGCTGATAATCTACCCTTTTAACAAGTTTTCAAGTTGCACAATATTGTACTCAAGTTGTCTGTCTCCAGAGTTTATTTAACATTGCATAACTGAAACTTTGTTCAGTAGGAAGTCACCCACCTAAAAGAGATTGGAGAACCCCAATAAATGGATCCTTTATGGGTCAGAGTGATAGCACAGCAGTATAGTATTTAACTTGCAGGTGGCTGAGCCTGGATGGACTCGGGTTCAATCCCTGGCATCCTATATGGTCCCCAGAGCCTGCCAGGAGTAACCCCTGAGCACTGCCGGGAGCACTAAAAACTAACAAAATAAAAAGGTCCCTTCACTAAACAACTGTCCATTTCCTTCTTCCAGCCCTATCTCTGATAACCATTCTCCTCTCTGATTCTGTAAGTTTGACTCTATTAGTTTCCTTTTGTGACATATTGTAAGCATGAGATTTTCAGTCTTTAATCTCTGCTTTTCTGCCATCACTTCAGCTGTTGGAATGGAGAGAACATGAGTCTTTGGCCTTATCTCTGACTTACTGGCATCCTTATACAGCTATCCAGCTGGCTTGATGCTACTGTCTCCACTTGTAAATGATGTGTTCCCACTTTGTTATCTGAACTCTTTTCCTGGTTTAATCCCACTATGTTTAATGTCCTCACTATTAAGGTTTTTGGAAAAATTAATATTTGCTTAATGTATTTTGCCTGATAATCATAATAGAAAGGAGCAATAGAGACTAGAGAGATGACTCTTAAGTTTGAGAAGACATGCAGAAGACAGGCTTGACCCCTGGCACGTCATAGTTCCCCCAACACCAGCAAGAGTGATCCCTAAATACTATACTGCACATCGCCCCCAGTACTGCTGTGTGACTACAAAGTTTAGAAAGTATTCCCATTGTTACTCATGATGTACATGTTTGAATAAATTTATTTGTAATGAAATACCTTAATCTATGAAAGTCATGACTAAATTAACTCTTAAAATGTTTCTTTAGCAGCTATCCCTGGGACATGCAGGATCGATATGCTCAAGATAAATCCGTTGTAAATAAGATGCAGCAGAAGTACTGGGAAACAAAACAGGCTTTTATTAAAGCCACGGGGAAGAAGGAAGATGAACATGTCGTTGCATCTGATGCAGATCTGGATGCCAAACTGGAGGTGAGTACTTTATTACTGATAGTCAATTTGCTGTGGCTTAGACTGTATCCACCTGGGGAACCATAGAGGCGATCTGGATTTGACAATATGTGCAAGCAGTTACTCTTGAAGAAATCAGATCAATTAAAACTAGCATTTTTTTAAACTTCCAAATCTTTCATAAGTACCAATAAATCTCAGTTCATTTTTAAACACTTGGAATGATTTTTCTGTAACAAATTCTCAATCCATGTGATTTTTTTAAAGTATTAACACCAATGGTATCAGTACTATAGTTAAGCAAAATTTTACATTTAAAAAAAAGGATGACATTTAAATATCCTATGAAAGAGTCCAATAAGCCTGGTATTCAAACCTCAAAAAGTCTAGAATGAAATAAGCAAGCAGGTGTTTACTTAGACTTGTTAATATTACAATGAGTAAAAATTATATCTGGTCGATCCTAAAATATAAATATAATTAGTAGAAAGCCCAGTAACACTATGGCTTATAGATATTTCCATCAATAGTTTAGATTAAAATAGAAACAGCCTACTTATCACTTCTATGTGTAGCCAGCCACTGAGAAAAAACATGTGTTACACGTCCTGATAAGGATTTAAAATTCCCTACAAACTTGATATGGAAGCTAAAGTTAAAGAGCTGATCATTTAATAAGGAAAACAAAAAGTTTTCTGAGAAGGGTGACCAGGATGGTGCAAACTGGAGTTATCCCAGAACATAGAGGATTTAAGAGGACATATGTTAGTCATCAGTAATTTAAAAAGAACTGTCATGTGTGAAATGATAAGATTTGCTCTACATATCTGAAGGTAGAACCAAATGAGTACTAATATTCATAGTAATAATTCTTTCATGGAATTATCTCAAGTGTTTATTTGTCCTCTCCTCCTTTAGGAGGTCAAATTCCATGGTGGCCTTATTCACAGTTATATTTTCAGTCAGACACCTTCAATCAGGGTTAACTGAACTAAGTATACATGTTAATACTAATTTGATAACCCTTTCTCTGTCATTGGAATCTTCCCCATAGAGGATCTGTGTGTGATTCTACGTTATGCATAATTTTCACATCTAACAGTATTACTTATCATTGAAGAAATATGAGCATTATTATAAAAAACATGTTAGTTACTATTACATAAAATTATAAAGTAATTTTATACTTGTATTTTTATAGTAAAATTCTAATATCAAACTGGCTACTATTTTAGGCACAAGATATCCAAAGTATTGTGACTAATAATTTTATACATTAGAGGTGTCTGCTGAATAATTGCTAACATGATGTTGATGTCAGAGAGAAAGAATTCTTTTAAATACATTTTTAAATAAATAAATAAATAAACAAATAAAAAAGAACTTGGGGTCGGAGTGATAGCACAACTGATAGCACAGCAGGTAGGGCATTTGCCTGTACACGGCTGACCTGGAATTAATCCCTGGCATCCTCTATGCCGTTCTCCGGAGCCTGCCAGGAGTAACTTCTGAGTGCAGAGCACTGCCAGGTGTGGCCCAAAATTCAAAAAGAAAAAGAAAAAATAAGAAAAAAAGACAAAAGAAAAGAAAAGAAAAGAAAAAGCTCATTAACAAAATATGTAAAATAACTAACAATTTTAATGTGTTCTTATACCATTAGCTAACTGCTAAAATAAGGATCATTATTCTGCTGACATAAAGTTTTTGTGTTGAGTTACATAAGGTCCCATTTGCTCAAAATATTAGTAAATAATAATATAAATGTTTTATTAAGTTTAACTGTCAAATAGCATATTCTTAGAGTCATTTTCTCACAATCAGCTCATTTACTTAGGAACCTATAATACTATTCACTGGTGACCAGTTTTTTATTTTCAGAGATAGCACTGTGAAAGTGGAAATGTTTACTTACTTTGAATGTAGTTACAAATTGTATAAAATTGTCAAAATTCATTCTACTAATATCTCCCAAAATTTTATTTTATTGTATCAAACCAGAAATTAAACACTAGTAGCAAAACAGCTTCTAAATATACATTTTGAACTTCCTGGTTCTTTTATTCAATAGTTGCTAAGTGTTGGTAGCTTTTTAGTAAGCATTTGGTAAGGATCAATGTCAGATGTTGATTTTATTTTTTCTTTTATAATGGAGTTCTCTTGAAAAAAATGAAATGAAGTGATAATAAAATTTTTCTTTTTGTTTTTTGTTTGTTTGTTTGTTTTTGGGCCACACCCGACGGAGTTCAGGGGATACTCCTGGCTTTCTGCTTAGAAATAGCTCCTGGCAGGCACGGGGGAACATATGGGACACCGGGATTCGAACCAACCACCTTTGGTCCTGGATCAGCTGCTTGCAAGGCAAACACCGCTGTGCTATCTCTCCGGGCCCAAAAATTTGTTTTTCTTGACCAAATTTTTTTTTTAATCATTAAGCATAATGTTTAGAGTTGTATGCTTCCACATTCATGAAATCATCTGATACACACACACACACACACACACACACACACACACACACACATATTTAAGTAAAAATTTTATTTGGAGGTATTCAGGGCAAGGGAGAGAAAGAAAAAGAAAGGAAGAGAGAACCTATATATGATTCTCCAAAGAACACAGCCTTCTCCAAAGGTGGAGAAAGTCCTTATACATGAAAGTAGGAAAGTTCATCTCATTTCTCTATAGGGGAGATGCAGGTAACCTGTGCATGTGGAAGTTGTTCACAGCCAAAGGGAGCACATGTGCCTATCTGCTCATGTTTATTAAGAAGCAGATATTTTGTTTTTTACTCCAAGAGCAAAGACATTTTGATACCAGGACATAATCACTGTACTGCGATGGCCAGTAAACTAGGAGACAGCTGAGACAAAAACTTGCTGTGAACCACTGGGTGGCACTTCAGAAATAGAAAGTTTCTCTGCAGAAGTTTTCAGCTTATAGATGTTAGTCAGTGGACATAGGATAGAAAGAATTCAAAGTATTTCTTTTCTCTCTTTCTCCTTTTGAACTGTCCCAGTGTTTGAAGCAAAGACAAGGACCACTATGAGTTAAAATCTAGTTTCTTATCAATACAACTCATAATGCTTTTTTCCCTTAATTTCATCTGTTATGGTCATGTATGATACTAAGTCTTTTCTCTGTAAACTGCATGAAATCATTGGGAAAATAAGGAGTAATAGGAGTAATAGGGGCTGCTAGCTAAATACTGTTTTGCCAGATGCCTTCTAAATGGACAGACATTCAGCTGCTGATTTTTGTTTGCTTTTTATTGAGTTGTTTAAGCCTGCCATAAAATACATTAAGATGGCAAAATAAGCTAATGTTGTGTTTTCAATATGACTCTTAATTGACAGACCCTCCATTAAAAGAAAAATAAAAGATATCAAGTGGTAAAAGAAATTGGATTATGAATGAATATTGGGTCTCTGGTTTACCAGTCCTCTAATTGGGCTCTTCACTTAGGATTTCTGCTTTTTAGCTATTACTTCAGTCTGGAGGAAATTATTATTCTCTGGATCTTAATTTAGGTAATGAATTCCAATAAATAAAAAGTAAGAAGAGCCTATTGGCAGACATTGGTCACAGTCTCTATGATGTTCTCCACATAACACCCAGAACTCAGTATTTAAGTTTTCTTTGGGAAGAGAGATCAAACTCTATGTTCAATGCAATTATGCAATTATTTCACTGCTGTTTTATTTACCATTTATCTTTATTTATATTATAGCTCTTTCACTCAATTCAGAGAACCTGTTTGGATTTATCTAAAGCAATTGTACTCTATCAAAAGAGAATATGTTGTAAGTATGCCATAAGTATAAATATTATTCAGATATACATTGCCTTAACATCATTTAATACATTAAAAACTAAACAAGGAAAGTACTATTTAGAGAGGTCTCTCTTTGCTCTTTTTTTGGTATGAACTTTTATTTAAACACCATCATTTACTAATTTCACAATAGAGTTATTTCAGGTATTCAATATTCCAACACAAGTTCTACCACCAGTGTAGCCTTCTTTCCACCAACCTCCAGTTTACCACTCATTTCCCCATATGTATATGATAAAGGTATTACTAAAGCCATAGAAGATTTTCTGAGCTGTTAGGTGCTAGTTAAGCCTTTGTCATTGTTTTTACTCATTGAGCTTAGTGGGTCCCTCTGTAGTCCTATATAATTTTTTGTTACTCCACTGGGCTATCACCTCTGTTAAATTTGAAGTTGTCACACAGCCACATATGTGATCTTTGAAGTTGGGATGGTAGCTGCTGATGACTTTTAGTTGTGAAGCTGGGCCATTTTTCTGGCAAAGGCTGGGATCAGATGCAGGTGGCTGGAGCACTGGGCTGTTGGCAGGCTGAAGACACGGTCTACCCTCACCTGATAATGCTCCAAAGATCTGGGCTTGGCAGCAGTAGAGCCTACCTGGAATAACCCAGCTAAAAATAAGTAAAAGAACTTTAATGAAACTGGTAAGATTTAAATAATGTAATAATTTAACTAACAATATTGTACCAATGTGCATTCCTTAGTCTTGAGAAATGAATCGCTGTTACATATGATGCTATTTTAGGAAGAGTTGAAAGGCATACAGAAACTTTGCATTCTATTTAACATGTTCACATAAGCCTACAATTATTTCAAAATAAAATGTATAGAGGGACCGGAGAGATAGCAATGGAAGTAAGGCGTTTGCCTTTCATGTAGAAAGACGGTGGTTCGAATCCCGGCATCCCAGATGGTCCCCCGTGCCTACCGGGGCGATTTCTGAGCATAGAGCCAGGAGTAACCCCTGAGCGCTGCTGGGTGTGACCCCAAATAAAAACAAAACAAACAAAAAAAAAAAACAAAAAAAATGTATAGAATATACACGTTTGTATTATACCTGTTTTATTGGATTATATTTCTTCTCTGCTGAAAAATAAAAGCCACAGGTTTCTAAGATTTCTGTGTCTGTGTCCAAAACAAGTATGTCCAAATGTCCAAGTATCTTTAAATTCCAATTTCCATATTTTGTCTTATAAGTTACTACAGAACTGGTAAACATCCTTATCTTTTCCTTTTCTTTTTGGTTTTTGATTCACACCTGACTGTGATCAGGGTATATTTCTGGCTCCATGCTCAGGGATCACTCCTGGCAGGCTCAAGGGACAATATGGGGTACCAGAATTGTTACATACAAGGCAGACACCTTTCTCATCTCACCATCTGTCTCTTAGCTCCCCTTTTCAATTTGTTGTTGTTGTTGGTTTTTATTTGTTGGGTTTTTTTTTTTTTAGTCTTTCCATCCAACTGAGGACTTTTGTACTCCTGTTATCTCTGCTTGGAATGGCCTTCCGAGTCCTTCCAAGAGTAACTCCTATCTCTAGTTCACAGTCATGCTGTATCTTCTAATACAAAGAAAATACCAAGTAATCCCACTCTGATTTCTCTGATGTTTTCTTGGTTGTATATTTTGTGATTGTAAATGTCTATTTTTGTTTTCTATTCCTTCCAAAGCTCCATAAGAGCAGAGACCTTATGAATCATGTTCATATCTCTATTCTCAGTGCCAACCAAGAATTACAGTAGTTTATAACTGAGTGAATTAATGCAGCCATGCTAATTGACTTTAAAATTCTTGTATTACCTTTTTAGAGCAAATTAAAAAATCCCTCAGTTATATATGAGTATTTTCTGAAGGGGAGAACATGAGGGTTGTGTATTCTGAGGTGCTCAGGGACTACTCATTGCTCTGTGCTCAGAAATCATTTCTAGTGGTGCTCTGGGGATCATATCTACAGTGCTGGGGATTTGACCAGGGTCAGCCTCATGCAAGGCAAGTAAATACCCTATCACCTATATTATCTCTCTAGCACCACAGATGAACATATCTATCTCCCAATTAGCAACCAGTTAAGTGAAACATTTTAAGTAGACAATTCTTACTTCTGTAGGTAGCATCTGAAAGTGAAAACTCAATAAATTAATTTCAGTAATTGAATTTTAAAATCAAAATTAAGAAATCACCATTCCTTCCCAGAAAGTAACAATCATCACTAAGTTTGGGCTTCTGCCACTACCCTCTGACTGGTATTGCCAGTCCAGCTCTGTAACTAAAATCTATTAAGTCTCAGATCTATAAAAGAACCAAATAT
>PVKC010025850.1:0-16347 GCA_004027635.1 Crocidura indochinensis | reverse complement strand
AACCGCATAACTAGAACTATCTAGTCCCACCTCCCAGTTAGAGGGGGAAATAAGGGAAGTACCAAGACCAAACAAGTATAAGACCACTAAGCTGTAAGCTAGGCACAGAGGAGACCATCTATTCTAGCAGCCCCAAGGGAGAGGGAGGTGGATATGGGTGGTAGGATGGGAATGGAGGTGGAAGGAGGACAATTTGATACGGGAATCCCCCTGATTTCATGTTAATATGTACTCAAAATATTATTGTCAACAATATACAAAAAAAATAAAAAATATATATATTAAAAAAAAAAAGAACTATGGAGTGTCCAAAACAGAATGTATATTGACTAGTAATTAGACAATATTTGACTTATAAGTTGATATACCAAAGATTTTATAAACATACATTTATGTATTTTTATGAATTAAAAGTAAACTACATGCATATCTCTCAAAAATCATTTTGTCAGAAAGAAGCACTACAGGACTACTTCGGTTTTTAAACAACACATGTGGCACAGTGGTACTGAAAAATGTAACTTTTTGGGTAGTGGAAAAGTGGAGAATTGGCAATTTTATGGTGGTCCCTAGAGCATGATCAGTGAGAAGAGTTTGAATTCTAGACAGTCTTATATATATATATTTTTAAATCACATTCGGCAGACAGACTATCTGTAGTACCAAAGATGTAACGCAGGTTAGCTGAGTGCAATGCAAGCACCTTCCTCATTGTTTTCCATGTTTGCTGTTGTTGTTGCTGTTATTTTAAAAGCAGAGTACAATTGTGTCTTTATGCTTTGTTTATATGCAAAATTTAAAGTAAAAGTACATTTTTATGAGCAGTTTGAATTTTGAGGCCACAGCTGGTAGTTTAGGTTCTGTGTTCAGTACTGACCCTGATGGTACTTGGGAAACCATATGTTATGCCAAAGATCAACTCAGCATCTACTTAAGTGAAAGTGAAGTCTTTGAAAAAAAAAAAAGTACCATCTCTTTGACTTCAGAAAGTAAAATCTATTTATTTATTTATTTGTTTGTTTGTTCATTTGTTTGTTTATTTTGGTTTTCAGGACACACCAGCTGGTCTCAGGGGTTAATCCTGGCTCTGTGCTCAGAAATCACTCCTGGAAGGTTTGGGGAACCATATGGGATGCCAGGAATTGAACTCAGGTTCATCCTGGGTCTGCCACATGTAAGGCAAACAAACACCCTACTGCTGTGCTATCGCTCTGGCCCACAATCACTTTTTTTCTTTAAGTAAAATCTTTTAGTGAAAGAGATATTTTACACTGTGCTCCATGTCAAACAAAGAGAAGCTATTTAAAGCCTGAAATAGCAATAAGTATCAACAGAATTTTTAGATAATGACCAAAACAACTACCATAAGTTTTCCATATGCTGTAATAGATAGGAACCAGAGATCTGAAAACAAAAACAAAGAATGTGAAACTATATACTTCGTAGCTATGAAACTATACCAAATGGTTTCCAAATACTAACCAGTATAATTATTATTTCATTCAGTAAAGAGGTTAAAAGAAGGGCTGGGAAGGTGGTGCTAGAGGTAAGGTGTTTGCCTTGCAAGCACTAGCGGTTCGATCCCCCGGCATCCCATATGGTCCCCCCAAGCCAGGAGCAATTTCTGAGCTCATAGCCAGGAGTTATCCCTGAGCATCAAATGGGTGTGGCTCAAAAACCAAAAATAAATAAATAAATAAATAAATAAAAAGATTAGAAGAGTGGTTTATGAAAAATAAAAAATAAAAAAACAGTGGGCTGACCTTGATAAGCAAACAAACATCAGATTTTAGATTTACTGGGTCTTTTGATACATTAACTAATATAAAAAACCAAACAACAAATAATAGATGCAATATAAATGCCATCCTTTTATCAATGATAATTATCCCTAATCTAAAGTCATTTTTAGTTTCTTCAAAGAACTGTTTTATGTATTACCCCTTCTAGTATTCATGTAAGTCTCCGTAGTAGGCAGATTAGAAATCCAGAATTCAAGGTGATATAATCAATGATGGAAGAGAAAAAAAGTGTACGAGGCTACGCATTCAAAAACTTTCCAATTATACACATTTGTACATCATTCCAACACAGAAATGTGTATAATGCTTCAGTTACCTGATTGGCCGATTCTCTTTACTGTCAAAAAGTGAGAAGATAACTTCAAGCTCCTCTCCTAGGTTAGAACACATGAGGCTCTTCATCTGCACAAAGAGGTGGTGACTGCTGGCCTGCACTGGTGTATCTTTCTTCCTATGTCGGTGCTCCATCTGTATGATCCCCAACAAAAACACAATCAGCATAAACTAAAGATAACTAGCAATCTAGCTATTTATGATGTGCTTATGATGGACAGAGATATAATTTGGGAAGGGGATATATTTGGTATCCAGTGTATACTGAATTCCAAACTGTATTGCAATTTCCTTTTTTATTTTTTAATAATAATTTTTTAAAATTAAATCACCAATTAGATACTAGTACAAAGTTGTTCATGGTTCATTCTCAGTCATATAATGTCCAATATCTGTCCCTTCACCAGTGTATTATAATTTCTAATAGAAGAAACAATAATGTAAGTAGGTCATCAAAGAATATTGCTTAAAATAATATATTTTTTAATGGGCCTGAGCATGTGGATAAATAGTAGAGCATATATCTTGTATGTGAGGTCCCAGGTTTAATCTTCTGCACCACCCAACCTTGTACACTTCTGACACCAGAAGTGTGACATCAGCCTCACAGATGCAATTCTCAGTCAACAACTGCAACAATATCGAATAAGGTTATTTAATTCTTCCTGTTAAAATGTTATCAACTCACTGAAAAGATTCAGGCAGCATGAAGTTCAAAGAATTCTACTGCTCCCTTATCAACTCTCAGTGTGAGAACAAATTATTAGTCATCTTTTAAAATAATCAGACCAAATTATAGCTAACCATCATTTCACTGATGGTTACTGAACAATGCAGCTATGACTGCAATTCTCATAATTAAAAGTTCTTTCAAAGTATATAAATTGGAAAATTGTGGTAGTTTTCTGAAACAGGCTGTGGCAAATGGTACTTAATCACTAGTTTAATGTTTTTAACTGCCCCAAGGGCTGTACACAGGCAGACTGAGGAAAGAGAATGAGGTGGAAGTCACATGTGTCTTTTTCTCATTTACATCTTCTATAATGGAAGCCTAAGCCACACTTGGGAAGCAAAACCAGAAGTGAGTGTTGCCTCTAGTTTCCTTCCTCAACCTTCCTCCCACACATTTGAGGGAAGAAAAGAAAGCAGCCAGTAACCCAGCAGTAAGAGTAATATGGAGAATGTCTTTCAATCAACATTATATATTATTGCATTTATTATGTATCAAGAACTGGAACTGTAAATATTAGTGAAAACAAAAATAGTTCATATCCTCATGAAGCTTATTTAGGATAAATAAGGTAAACATACTGAGAAAAGTCATCACACAAATATAAAACTGCATTGTGGTATATGGAGAGAAGGTACCAGATTATTAGCATTTATTCTGAAAGTTTGACTTGCAAAGGGCAGTCAGAAAAGGCTTTATGGGATGTTGCATATGTAAACATTTCTAATCTTATCATGATTTGGAATTTTTATGTATTAACATTTCTGGACCCACCCTGATCCTACCCTGATCAGTGATTGGACCCTACTCTAGGGTGTGACCTGGCTTTCTGCCCCTACCCTAGGGTGGTACCTGACTCTAATGTATAAAAGAGAAGTCTTTGGAAGACTTGGGGGCTTTTGGGTTGGAACTGACGCTGGGTCATTGGACCTCAGTTATTTCCACCGAATAAAGCTGATATTTCCACAAGTCTGACTCTCCGTGAGCTGTTCACTCGCCAATTCACCTCAGAACCACTGGTTACTGGGTGGTAGACCCGTTATCCGAGCCGGAGGGGAGAGACCTCGTCCTCCCTATCTCCGTTAGCGAACCTTTCTTGGGGACGGATTACTTCATAATGGGAAAGTGACAGTCAAACAAAAAACTGAAGAGGAAGAGGGGATAAAGTGATAGTACACTAAGTAGGGTGTTTGCCTTGCATGGGACTAACCTGAATTTAATTCCTGGCACCACATATGGTACCCCAAGACCCACCAAGAGTGATCCCTAAACAAAGAGTCAAAGCTAGGAGTAAGTCCTGAGACCAAAACTAATAAAACAAAACCAAAAAGTAAGAGAAAATTCTGAAATATCTTGAGCAGCACCTCTAAACTACTTGAACCAAAAAACCATGGTATTTGTCACCAATCCACCAAAAAAAATGAAGATTATTATATAATACAATAAACATGTCTAATAGTCTCATCTGTTATAAAACCTTCTGAATGTCTGTTCATCATACTTATTCTTGGGCAAAGCAGTTAGCAGTCTAGTTCTAATTCACAAGTTGAGAAGGATAGATCCATAATAGAAGCACAGAGAAAACAAAAGTAAAGTCCAATGGATTAACAAAACAGTTGTTAGCAATGTAGAGGAAAATTGCTTTCGTAGCACACACTAATAGTGACTCTACTTGACAATTAAAAATAATCAGGGGACTTGAATGACAATAGAACCGGAGTTACTTACTTTACTCATTTCTTCATGAGTTCTCTACTCATGTTTTTAAGTATGATTTATAGGGGCCCGGGAGATAGCATGGAGGTAAGGCGCTTGCCTTGCAAAAGGTCATCGGTTCGAATCCCGGTGCCCCATATGGTCCCCTGTGCCTGCCAGGAGCAATTTCTGAGCATGGAGCCAGGAGTAACCCCTGAGCACTGCCGGGTGTGACCCAAAAACCAAAAAAAAAAAAGGTATGATTTATAACTGTTGAAGGACCAAAATGCCATTTACACTTTTCACTATAAATGAACAGCACAAAATAATAAGAATTATCTTTTCCCCTTTTCTTATGAACTTCCCCCAAGAAAGACAATTAAAAAATATACCTAGACAAATTTACCTATAACTGGTATAATTTTGTAAAGTACACAAGACATCTGTCTGTAAAAGTGAGACAATTTTTAAAAGTATAGCTCAATATTGTAGCATGTACTGGCTATAATTCTAGAGAAATACTCTCATTGTTTGCTTTTTTGTTTTATTTTTTTAAGGATAATTCTCTTTTCAATAGCCTATAATGTTTATTTCATCTTGTGCTTCTGAAGTTCTTTATGCCTATGAGAAAAAACTATCAGACTCTCATAAAAGTATATACCTCTTTGAGGCTGGAGAAATAATATAGTGGGTAGAACACTTGCTTGCATAGAGCCAGCCTAAATTCAATTCCTCTTACTCCCCAAAATACCCCAAGCCCAGTTAGAAATAATCCTGGAGTGGAGCCCGAGTGATAGCACAGTAGTAGGGCATTTGCCTTGCACGTGGCCGACCTGGGATAGGCCCAGGTTCAATCCCCAGCATAACATATGGTCCCCAACCTGCCAGGAGTGACTTCTGAGCACACAGCCAGGAGTAACTTCTGAGTGCCGCTGTGTGTGGCCCAAAACCAAACAAACAAAAAAGAAATAATACTGGAGCAGAGAGCCAGGAGAAACTCCTGACTGGGCACTACTGGTTATGGCCCCAAATCAAAACAAATAAACAAACAAAGAAAAAACAAACAAAACAAAAATATATACGTCTTTAATTCACAATGACTTTTTACCCCCTGAAAAGGCATGTTTATTTACTAGTTTACATAAAAGTTCAAGAGTTCAGGTTAGCAAAGCCTAAGCTACTATCAAGAAATGAGTAATTGCTAAATGTCAGAGTTGGAGATACAAATATAAGACCATATTCAAGGAATGGGCCTCAAGGAGGTGTTGGTCTTTACTTCAAAGTTCTCCACATCAATCATGATATTCACTACACATGGGGTGGGGGGGGGGGGCCAGCTCTTTTACTCAGGCAAAGAATTCAATATATCTAGATCAGTAGCTCTCAACCTTGACTGCATTTTAGAATTATCATGAGAGCTTTTAAAAAATACTTATGCCTATGTCCTATTCCAGAACAATTAAATTTGAATTTCTAGGGACTGGGAGCCCTGAAAGTGGTCGTTTTAAAAGCTCTCTGGGTGGTACTAAAGTGCAATGAGGGTTGAGAATCACTGATTGAGATCATATACAGAGAGATGCCTATCACTGCCGACTGAAAATGTATTATTGCTTCTTTTGTATAATTATTGCTGTGGAGTCTTGGCAACTGCATGCAGGCTAGTAATTAGCCTAGGCTGATTCTCTGCTTTGTACATGTGACATGAGCCTCAAAACTGGCACATGTCACATGTACAAAAGAAAAGAATTAGCCTTTGTGGAGATATCTAGCATGAACATTTTCCTCTTTTATTCTTACCCACCATTCCATCAGGTCTGAAAGTGTCATCTAGGGATGGATTTCAACTTAATTGTGTTATAATGATTTGTATACCTCTTGATCATTTGCTACCTTGGAAAACTACAAAAATATCTCTGTAAAAATACTATAATAACAAAATTTAAAACACATGCCTAAAATTCAAAAGCTATAATGTGGTAAAGACATAGGAAATCCAGCTTGGAAATAATGTATGCTTGCTAAGGCATCTACCACTTCAACTAGACCTTTGCCTAAAAAAAGAAATATATGGTTTCACTTAATAAATAAGAATTTATTTAAGCGATGCAGATTTTAAATCCTGATACAATTATCAGATGAATCACCTACACCAGAGTTTTTGTGCTTCCCACTCCGCATCATCAGCTTTCATTTTGACAACCAAGAACCTCTCCAGACATTGTCAGGTGGCCAATAAGGATGAGAATGCCTCTCCTTGAGATTTGTGGTAACATATGAAAATAATTATTCTAGCCACTAAAGATCACAAAATAATCAGCTAAACAGGATCTTAGAAAACCATGCCAGGTTCCTAAAAAGATTTTAAGCATGCATAAATAATCTGAGGATCCAACTAATGAGATGTCCTTTATTTATAGCAGAATTGCTATCTGAACTCTGGCAGTAAACCAAAGTCCTAAGTGGACATATGCTATCACAGTGAGGTTTAGCACTTTTTCCTGCTTAGATGAACATGAGTAGGTGAAAAAGATCTGCTAAGGGGGCTAACAGGAGCCTAAAGTAGGACATTCCTTTTTATCTAATGACAAGGAATGAATACAGTAAGATGTAAACACCTGTGTATCAAATGTGACACATAGTAGACAGAGTAAAAGCACAGAGGCAACAACAATTACGCAAACATTTTCTGCTGGGAATTTTACTTTATCCTACATGTGACAATAAATCATCTAAACAAAAAGCTATTTATAGTGGTGCTTCCCCTCCTCTCCGAGTCTTACTGATGAAGTCAGTGGAGTCAGCCACTTCTCTGTTGCACAGAAAAAAAGACCAAAACTACAGGAAACCTGATTATTGCTAGGTCAGACATAAACAAGAATTTGAAATTGCCTGGAAGAAAATGTGTCCTTCTGAAGCTTATGCTCATTTGGTATTTTTCTTGTGCTATTGTCTTTGCTTTAGGAAAAGTAAGACATAACCACTACTGTGGACAAATTATATTTTCAAGTAAAGCTATAATGACTTGTTTTTCTTTTATATTTTTTTTGGTTTTTGGGCCACACCCCGTGACGCTCAGGGGTTACTCCTGGCTATTCGCTCAGAAGTCGCTCCTGGCAGGCACGGGGGACCATATGGGGAACCAGGGGATCGAACCGCGGTCCGTCCTAGGTTAGCGCAGGCAAGGCAGGCACCTTACCTCCAGCGCCACCGCCCGGCCCCCGACTTGTTTTTCTTTTCCATAAAATCAAGACTTAACAGGGCAAGTAGATTGGGCATTTGCCTTTCACGTGGCCCACCTGAGTTCGATCCCCAACATCCCATAGGATACCCAGAGGACATCTAAGATTAACTAGTAAATGAAGGGGGCCGGGCGGTGGCGCTGGAGGCAAGGTGCCTGCGCTAACCTAGGACAGACCGCAGTTCTATCCCCCGGTTCCCCATATGGTGCCCCGTGACTGCCAGGAGCGACTTCTGAGCAAATAGCCAGGAGTAACCCCTGAGCGTCACCGGGTGTGGCCCCCAAAATAAAAAACTAGTAAATGCAAAGTCAGGGGTAAGCCTTGAACAAAAAAATTGAAAATAAGTAAAATACTTAAGAATGTGAGGTATAAAATATTAAGATTTCTTTCAAAAGCAGTCATTGCTAATCAATCATTCCCCAGATGAAACTTCAGACTCCTGACATTACCACAAATTGAAATGTTGAAAGAGATGGAATCAATTTGCCATCTGAAATATGATGTGAATTAAAAAGAACAAAGATAAAATGCATGCATACAAAATCAAACTAGCCAAATTAAGTGTATCTGTGTGAAGCATAGTTAGTTGCTTTTCAAATATCTGACAATCACAGATAAATATGAAATGTCACTATGTTCTGGCCAATGAGATGTAACTGCAAGTGTTGTGTGGAATTTCCAGTAAGGCTCATTTATGCAACTGAATCAGTTAAGAGGAATCTTTTTTCTACCTACTACTAGAAAAATGAAATTGTTAGAACTCTTGCAGTTATACTGTAGTTTGAAGTATTATTGAGAATGGAAGATATATTCTCCCCTTGCATTAAACATAGTGCCTATAACACTTTTGTAGTTGTTGACACCATGAATCCACAAACAAGGCTAGCACATTTTGTCTCTGAACTTGAATACTGAAAGAAAGACATGATTGTATTTACTTTTTTATTTTATAGTTACTTCATAAACATAGCCAAAACTAATCTTAACTTAGCATATCAGGTATCCACTATTTCTCTCACCAATAACAATGAAATACAGATGAGATAATGATGAGAGTTGGCTGAATTTTGAGTTACTCTGCACAATTTCAGGGTAAGGTATTTTAACATGAAGTTCCTAGTACAGATCTTCATAACAAACACCTTAATGATAATTCCTTTCCCATCTTAATGTTGAAGAAATTGAGATTCCCTGGGATTAAAACATACATTCAAGATAACAGAGCTGATTTTGATGAAATTCAAAGAAATGGGATTCAAATCTAATTGTTTGTGTGTGTATATATCTATATGTATATATATAAATATATATACATATAAACACATACACACACACACACACACACACACACACTGGTCTTTTCCTAATAATACAATAATCTCAGAAATAGATCTACTGAATACTGTTACACATGATTATTGAACATAATAGAGGAACCATAAGATAAAGGAAACTATAAATAAATTTTCAATGAATGAGATATTTTTAAAGACAAAATATGATATTCAATGAGTAATATAATAATAAAAAGTAAAACAATACAAATGTCCCATTAATGGATATGACTGATATTAAAACAGACTTTTATTTGCTAAAAATCTAAAACATTATATTAATATTTTCTTTATCCTTCCCTGCCTTCCTCCAATCATTAACTGTGTTCTTGCTATGGGTCTTATTTGTTTGTTTGTTTTGGTTTTTGAATCACACCTGGCAACACTCAGGGGTTACTCCTGGATCTATGCTCAGAAATTACTCTTGGCAGGCTCAGGGGACCATATAGGATGCCAAGATTCGAATCACCAACCTTCTGTACGCAAGGCAAATGCTTTACCTCCATGCTATCTCTCCAGCCTCGCTATGGGTCTTAATATGCTTAATAAGTTTGCCCCAAAGCATGACATATTACTCTCAAAAATCTCAACAGAAAAGACAATCCGCTGATGTGTTTATTTCAAATGATGTAATAAAGTATAGATAATGAACATATCAATGACTAAGATACAAACAGATGTTAAGATCTGCCTTCTCAAAGCAAAATAAATGACATTAGGAATTTACCAAAAATTCTTCAAAATAATTTTTTTTGTATCTTACCCATGTTTTTTTGTTTGTTTTGTTTAGGGGCTACACCTGATGATGCTCAGGGCTTTCTTCTGGCTCTGCACTGAAGAATAACTCCTGATGGAACATGGGGGACTATATGGGGTGTTGTGGATTAAACACTGATAAGCCATGTGCCAAGCAAATGCCCTGCCCACTGCACTATAACTCTAACTCCATCATTTATTTCTCTTAATTTATTTACGATATGAAGCTCACTACAAAGAGTGGTGAGTGCTATTAGATAAATATCTATACTAACAACTATATTGACTATGTTACTGGGTGAGAGAAGTAGAATGCCTATCTTGAACACAGGCAGGGGGTGAAGGAGGAGAGAGACGGTGGGCATTAGTGGTGGGAATGTTGCACTGGTGAAGAGGGATGTTCTTTATATGACTGAAATCCAACTACAAACATTTTTGTAATCATAGTGCTTAAATAAAAATATTAATTTTAAAAATAATAATTAACTTATTTCTAAAGTCTTTTCTAAGGCACCATGATTTACAAACTCATTCATAGTTGGGTTTATACATACTACGTTTCAGCACAAACTTCACTATCAGTGTCTTTTCCCCTTCATTATAAAATATTCTTTGTGGAAGAAAATAATGGCTACTAATATTTCCCAGGTAGTTCAGTCTGAGGTCAGAAAGGAGGGGACATATTCCTCTTTATGTATGAATTGCAGCAGCCCAACTTTATACCCAACACCCTCAGAAAGAAAGGGCCCAGATCCAGACTTAACCTTGCTGAACTTCCAAGCCATCTAATTTGTTTCACATCTATAAATCTTGGACTGCACTACTACACAGGGCTGAGAAAAATCTCAATATCACTGTCAGTTCAGTAGTATCACAGGAAACCTGATCTGAAAGTTACATAGTAATCTACCCACCTCAGGAAGCCTTACTAGTAACATCAAAGGCTTAAGTAGCACCAAATCACAGCCCTGTAAATTCTTAGACACTGACTATAATAATGCCATGGAGACAGATAACAATCATATCAGATTAACCTGTGTTAAGCTAAGCATTGATAATTCCAGTTACCTTTGTGTTGTAACAAGCAGTATGCAGTAAATTTGCTTGTGCCCACAGAGAGACAATTTATGGAGAGGATGGGTTATTTGGGATACTGGTGAAGGGATGGTCACATTGGTGGTGGAATTGGTGTTTGAACATTTAAGGCCTGTTAAATGTTCATTTGATGAACAACTTGGTAAATCATGGTATTGTAATAAAAATTTGGAAAAAAGTAATTTGGGGGACAGAGTGACAAAAACACACTCAGTAGGACACTTGCCTTGCACATAACTAATTGGGGTTCAAACTTCAGTACATGGAATCATCTAGATCTAAGTAATTTAGACTTCAATAATTTGTCCAAATATGAAATATCTTTGCCTTATGAATAGGTTTCAGGTTTGGAGATATACTGGGGCTCAGGGAGAGATGTGGGAAAACCACTGATTCCAATCAAGGATGATTTAATACTTTATACCTAAGAAGATATATAAATATAAAAAATATATATTATATAAAATAAATTATTTTATGTAATATACAAAATTATAATAAAAATATAAATATATTATGTAGTATAATAAATCTATATCTATGAAGCATATAAAGATATTGGGTTGGGGAAGAGGAGATAATGTGTTGATAACCCATTAATGGGTACTGACTAGTATAGCACTCTCTTGAAACATAAAAGAAACAATTTAGTATGATCTTTAAGCATTGTACTAGAATCTCAAATTCATTTATATTTTCAGGATCTAAAAGTTGTTTGTAATAAACTCTAAGTGCCTAAGAGCTGGGGGTTGAGTAGAGAACATCATGTCTGATCCAGGAAAAGAATCTTAATTACATACTGAGGGCATGACCACCTCAGTTCTCAATTCTCTTGTTTGTTAGAACAATCAAGCAGGTCTGAAGAATGCCATGAACACCACAGAATTAACTCGAAATCAGGTTGTCCTGTACCTACCAATCGGTAGAGCTCAGTAATGCTGATATCTTCTGGATCCACCATTGCATACTCTTTCCTAGGCACCAGATCTAGTCCCAGTTGTCTAGAAAATAAATTGCAAAATTTTATAAGAAACATCATCTCAATAGAACATTACTAAACCTTTTTTAACCCCCTAAAACTCCCTTCCTCACAATCTCTCCTTGCGCTTATCTCACCCAAATTTTTAACTATTGTATGATTTGCTACAACAGTTAGAGTAGCCAAGGAACTAGGCTGAATATTGAGCATTTGTTGACAAACAGAAGATATAAATGACAGGCAGAATTAATTAAGCTGCAGTAAACTGACACTCTTAATTCTCAGTGAACCTGTAAAGGGGCTAATTAGAATTTTTTTGTCCATGAAAGAGAGACCATCATTTATACTGGATTGATGTGGAAACTAGAAGCAGATATGTTTTTTGTTCTGGAAATCAGTTTAAGAGTGGAATTTAGGATTTGACCTGGCCCCCCAATTGTTAGTTATTAGTATGGAACTCTTACAACATATACATGGCTGTCATTCAGTTATGGTAGGATCTGAACTCAGTCATGAGGTTAGAGAAAAGGTAGGTAAAGACAGTAAAATCATCTAAGACAGGGATCTCAAACTCGGGCCTTTTGCGGCCCTCCATAAAACATTTTGTGGCTCTGCCCCAGAGGAATCTTTTTTTGTTTTGTTTTGTTTTAGTTGTTTGGATCACACCCCCCACAATGTTCAAGGCTTACAAGGATCACCCCAACTTTGCCTCCTGCGGCCGCCAGGTAAATTGAGTTTGAGACCCCTGAGACATGGGAAAGAAATTGAGATAGCATTGTTGTAGTGTGGATGGCAAAAGGTTTCATTGTGGTTGAAGTGAGATGCATTCTCAGGCTAAGGGACACACTGAGAAGTAGTAATGTTACATTCACCTCAGAATAACAGATACTTTATCATAGACAGAGGAAAATGAATATAATCCTGCCAGTTTCCCTCCAGTAATCTTGGTGATATACTTGTAATATACTTCTCTGCAAGGTAACTGCTTCATTCAGTGCTAAAAATGCTATATAATTCAATTCATCTCTCTCACTATCTACAACCATCCTAAATGTTTCAAAATATCTTGGCAATGCCCTACAGGTGAATACTATCTATCTATTCTTTATTAGAACCTCTTTAATGACTATATTTTACTTCATATCACAAATTTAATATCCAAAGTTAAACTATTCCATCCCCCTTTATATCTCCACTCTCTCTAACATCAAATAGTACATCCAATTGTGGAACCACAGCTTTCTTAATTTTGAATTTTAAGTATCTTGAAGTTTTGTGCTACCAAAAATCTCATTAGAGATTCCCTAAGTAAAATTTGATTCAACACATTCTGCAATCTGGACACTGCCCCAACCATCCCAAGGGGCATTTTTCTTAAGAAGATTAAAAGACTGTGGCCTTCTTGGTTAAAGGATTTGACTCTAAAATAACTAAAACAGGTTTTCACTTTTTCTTCAATAATTTTTCTCTTTGAGAAAGTGAAAAATCACACCTCTAAAGCAATTTGCTTGCCTTAGACTAAGGCAAGGATAGGGGATTGTGAGGTGGAGAGAAATAGGAGATATTGGTGGTGACAAAGTTGCACTGCTGAAGAGTAAGTGTACATTGTATGGTTGAAACCAAACAATGAATAATTTTGCAATCACAGTGTTTAAATAAAACAATTAGAATATAATTTAATTTGATTTAAAAGAATAAAACATACCTCTATTTTCTACTTTTACTGTTTTTTTAAATTATATCCAGAACTGTGACTTTATTGAGTTGTCTCTCACTCATTCTCTGCCTCAGAATCTCTGTCTCTGTCTCTCTCTCTCTCTGTCTTCTCTCTCTCCTACCTTTCCTCCCTCCCTCCCTCCCTTTTTCCACTGGAGACCACAAAGGAGGGTTGATCATAGTGGTCCTCAGAGGAACATGTGGTGCCAGGGATCCAACTAGGGTAGCTGTATACAATAGAAGTGATTTCATCTCTACACTATCTCCATGCACTGATATATTCTTAAAATAGCCAATGTCTCTGTTACAAACTTGGAGGTGTCTTCTTAATATTTATACTAATCTACAAAATCCAATATGACTTCATTTGGAAATAAAGCCTACAAAGAGAGAATAAAGGCCCAGAGTATTAATGAGTGGACCTGAATCCAATGAATCTAACAATCTATAAGAAAAGGAAGACAGAATTTTCTTCTTTTCTCTCTCATGGAAGAAAGATAATACTATGAAGGTTGCATGTCAACAACAAGAAAGTTCTCACCAGCTACTAAATTTGCTGGTCATTTGATATTATAGAATTATACTCTTTAGAAATGTGATAAAATTGTAGTACTTTTCTACGACAGTTTAAGTAGTCTCATACAAATTTCTTATTACATATCTTCAAGCATTCTGATAGTCTGCTCTCTATTCTCCACCTTTTCAAAAGAAAAACCACAAAGCAAAAGATCATATGGCACTAGGTCAATATTGCAGAGAAAAGACAGTCTATCAAAAAGGATTTTAATCTTGTTTACAACTGTGAGCTGTCAGTAGTTTATGAAGCATAAATTGAAAACCACAGATCAAGCAACAAAAGAAAGACATGTAACCACATTCTAGTTAAGTCTCCCACAACTCCTGCTATCAGAAGCAGGTCTACTTGAACTCTGCTGATAGGGACAACAGGAGCAGGACTAGACTAGTCATCTGACTGTCTTCTCATCTTAAACCATACCCAGCTGTTCCACACAAAGGGACTTGACCTAAGTACAAATAACCCAGAACTTGCCAGCAGTTTGTAAGTGCCTCCGATAAAAAGTCAACTAAATAACAATCATAGAAGTCATCTGTCAGTGAGAGTATTTCTTGGAGATATTGAACCTGGATTACTCAGACAGAATCAACCTTATGCATAGGGATAAAAGACATGTGGAGAGCATCTAATCTACAACACAGCAGAAGCTAATCACAGCAAATCAGAGAGTAATGATGGACACCAATTGTGGAGACTGCAGCATGTGGGATCCAAAACTATTCTGGTTCTTTGCAGCCAAGATTCTATAATCTTGAAGTCTTTTTCTCAGAGGGTTTGATTACTGCATTTGTGCTGGCTTCCTGGAGTCCTTCACGTGTTATAGAGTTTTCTGGGATTCTATTTTGTTTTGTTAAGGCCTAGGTATGTCCTTTAGGATAAACCTCCTTCTTTTGTTAAGATTTTGTAGGATCAACTTGTTTGAGACAGTGCTTTAAAAAAAAAAAAAAGATTAAGAAATGAAGCAAAAAGGCCACCAGCCACCCTCCCAGCAGAAAAACAGCTTGTCTTGTCCACAAAACTAAAAACAAAAACAAAAACAAACAAACAAACAAAAAAGGCTGCTGATAACTTCCCAGGTAGTTCATTCCTGCTGAAATAAGTCTCACATTCTCAGAAAGAGGAATGGGACGGGGAGAGTCTGGACATTCTTCATGAACTACAGCAGTCAAACACCATCCCCTACACCCTCTGACTGAAATGGCCCATCTCTGTGACTGAAATCAAATGATATAAATAGCTAAATTTTCTCAGGTGAAATGGGACTATAGAGTTAAAATCTCTGGGTCTTTCATTGTGAGATGGGATTGAGCCAAACCCCCTGCACCACCCACCTGCAGGAAAATCCAGCAGCCCCAACCCACTATCTCCATCCTCTTGGCAGAAAAATGGTCTGACTCTTCCACCAAGAACAAAAAATAATAATAATGGCCACCAATACTTCCCAGAGGGGTGGGTCCTGGCTCACACCTCTGAGGCATTCTCAGAAATGGGAGGAGGAGTAAATCCTCCTTTTTGCCTGAACTATAGCAGCCAAAAGTCATCCCCTATATCCTCCAACAAAAATAGCCCAGTTCCTTGACTTTACTTTATCAAAATTCGAAGCAACCACATTTGTTTTAGATCTATAAATCCTGCCCCAATATTCTATAGTAGTGTCAGTTCAGTAAGTAGTATTATAGGAAATCTGATGGGAAGTTACATAGTAATTTACCAAGCTCAATGAGCCTAAACAGCAGCACAGAAGGCTCAACTAGTACCAAACACAGCCCAGTAAATCCATAAAGACTGACTTTAGTAACATCAGAGAGATATAACAACCCATTTACATTAACCTGTGTTGATCTAAGTTTTGATCATTTCATTTGCCTTTGTGTTGAAACAAGCAATATGAAGTAAAATTGTGTCTGCATAGAGGTAGTGTACGGTAGATGTTGGAAGATTGGGGACACTGGCTAAGGGAAGTTCACACTGGAGATGGAATTTGTGTTTGAATATTTACTGCCTAAAATGAATATATTGTGAGAAATTCAGTAAATCAAGGTGTAATAAAAAATAGAAAAGAAAGAGGCCCTAGTAATAGCATAGTGGTAG
>PVKC010025849.1:0-16330 GCA_004027635.1 Crocidura indochinensis | reverse complement strand
AAGTTTATGCTTCACTATATGGGGCCCTGTCTTCAATCTCTGGCATCCAAAATCAAGTAAAATATAATAGAGTTGTCAAAGCATAAACCTTTCCTTTTCTCTGCTTTTCCAAAAATCATCTCCCAAATGGAGAGCTCAGAGATATTATAAAACAGCTGAGCTTTTCCTAACCCTTCACCCTTCACCACACCTTGCCAGATGAGGCAGGAACTCACCCTGTCTTCTTTCCATCTCTCATACTGAAGAGAAAAAGAAAGAAAGAAGCAAGTGTTTGGCATGGACCTGCAGGATAGAGTCAGATAAGAAGAATATATTGAGATTTGTGGAGAGAGAATTGTATGTTGTCTCCCGGGATCCTGCCACATTTTCTGTGTCTCTCCAGTTTCCACTTGAAACCGCAGAATTGCTTTTGGTCTCTTCTCAAAGAAAGTCACAAAATGGCTCTGGATTCGTGTTATCCTTAGTCTCTTTCAGTGGACCCGTGTTTAGATTGTTGACAAGCTGCTTCAGAGAATGGAATATGCAAGGACAGACAAGAATGACAAGTTTAGTGTCCAAACTTTAGGATCTTCTAAGTAGCTGTGAGTTCACAGCCTTATCATTCATTCAATAAGTTGTTGTTCCCCCATTTTGATTCTCAACATTTGAGCCATTGTTTAAGCTACTAGAGACACTCATCACAGTTTGTAGACATATCAGGAAACAAACCTACAAAAGGCTTGAACAGAGGATGAACTATTTTCCAGAGCCAATCAGCAGACACCCTTAATATATACGTTTTTCTTTTCTTTAAATAACTTTTATTGTGACCAAAAGTGAATAACAAATCTTTCACAGTAATATTTGAGGTACATAGTGACAATTGATCAGGGCCATTTCCACCTCCAGAGTTGTCCTCCCTCTACCCTTTTTCCCAGCATGTGTCCCATATCCCTCCTCTGTCCCCCAGAGTGTTAATGTAATTGTTTCCATCTATGTATAGCTTGTTGTACAAGTTCTTAACAATTTTCTAGTCTATTCTTTCTGGGCCCATACTTTCTGCCTTTGTCTAAGAAGACCCTGATTTGTTTCATTCTATTCTTTCCTGGCACAAGCTAGCTGCTTTTGTCTTTAAACTTCTTTTAGCTAGGGGGTTATCTTGATCTTGGGGTGGGTAAAATCTCTCACTTTTTCAAAACTTCCCTTGCTTACTCCCCTTACCCAGATTCTACTGGAGTCCCTTCAAGATCTGGCTTACTCAAACATACAAAACATCTGTTAAAGAAATTCTAATTTATTAACAATAACTAAGGACAGCTGCTATCTCTCCTTTCATCTGGTTATGTCATGTTGCTACTTTCTCCTGGATGGAGAAGTGTCACTGAGCCTGCTGAAAAGACTATTTCTCTGAGGGCATTAAACTTCCTTTCCTGGAGGATCTCTTGCCCTTTCTAGTTAATAAATATTTAATTGAATCACCATAAGATACATTTACAAAGTTGTTCATTGGGGAGACTCAGCCATGCAATGTTCAAACATCCAACTCTTCACCAGTGGACATTTTCCACCATTAATGTCTCCACCCAGCTCTCTTCCTTTTAGAAACCATGGTTTGCAATACAATACTGAAGGGGTATCATGCATATCACTTTAGCCCCTTTCAATGCTCAGTTTTGTCCAGAATGATAATTTCCAACTATAATTGTCATAGTGACTATTTCTCTTCCCTATTTATACTCCTCCACTCTTTGTGGCAAACTTCCTAACATAGAATAATGCTCTTGGCATTCAACTGTTTTATCTAAATATTATTACTATACTATTTATTACATATCCTGTAAAGGAGTGTGATTATTCTTTGTCTATCATTTTTCTCTCTGACTTATTTTATTCAGCATAATACTCATTATTATCTATAATTCATCCATGCATAAGCAAAGTTCATGACTTCTTTTTTACTAACAGCTTCATAGCATTCCATTGTGTAAACTTTGATTCCAAAGTTTCTTTATCTACTCATCTGTTCTGAGGCACTTGGGTTGTTTCCAGATTCTGGCTATGGTGATTAGTACTGCAATAAACACAGGAGTAAAAATATATTTTCTGCATTGTGGTTTGAGCACTTAGAGTAAATTTTCAGGAATGCATTTCTGTGTTATATAAATATTCAGTTTCTAGATTTTAGGCATGTCCATATCGTTTTACAAAAAGGCTGAACTATTCAATGTACCACCAGCAGTGAATGAGAGTCTCTTTCTTCCCTCATTCACACCAGCACTATTTTTTCCTTCCATAATACCATAGGTTATGTTATTTGTCTTTGTTTTCCTTTTGTTTTTACTTTTACTTTTTGTTTGTTTGTTTATTTTTCCTTCACATATAATCATCCTTTTCTGCCAAATACTCAAGTAATTGTACAATAGTGAAAGTTTATGGGTTATGAATGGTTTCATGTAGAGAATTTCAGTAAATATATCTGCCTTTTTCTCTGTTTCTCTTGTGATTAGGAATTTATTTTTTGGTAAGGAGGATGAGTTCTGCTCATGGAATTAAATATGCGATTCCACCTCAATTTTTTATAAAGCATGGTCCTCTCCAAAGAGAATGAGCAATGAAAACCATAGGAAATGTACCAAGAAAATGTGGTAGATTGTCAAGTCAACTGGATTAACTTAGTACTTTGCAACAAAAGCTATGAGTTCTTTCTATCTCAAAAAAAAATTACCCTGTCAGGGATTACAAAGGATTAAAATAGGACTTCTCAGACATTGATAGCTCAGACATCACCTGAGGATCTTGTTAATGTGTAGTCAAACTTAGTATCTGGGCAAGGGATGAGATTATGAGTTCCTAACATGTTACAATGTGATGCAGATACTAATAGCCAGAATCTTATTTCTGGTTACAAGATACTTTAACTGGATTTCTCAAAGTTTGCTATTAGCTGAAGTAGTTTTTTAAAATGCACAAGTCCATCTGTCAGCACAGAGGATTTGCACTAGCCTGGCCCCTAAGTTAATTCCCGGGGAATGGAAGAGGTAGAAGAGGCAGCATGTGATACCAGTCCATTTATTTCTAAGCTCATATCTCCTGAAGACCTTGCGAACTGAGGGCACTTCATAACAAAAGTAATTCACCTGTCACCTTGGGTCCACCATACGTATCACCAGCCTCTAGTGGCTCCTATGTTGAATTCCAATGACCAAAAATGATTTCCCTAGTAGTGTGTTTCAAACTGGATCTTCTGAAAAATGGGGAGGGGTAATTTCACTGAGCTTTGTTCTGCCCCTTAAAACTCATCTACAGAGGTTTGTTTCCATGAGCTCCCAGAGTGCTATTTCCCAGTAGCTGTATTCTCTTGAACCTAAGGGATTCCCTGTGTATTCAAGCAGAAATTTTCTTCCTTAGGCCCTTTTCTGGGCACACTTTAAGGTGTGTTAATTTTCATGCATTTGCTTCTCAAACAGCTATTTTATTTACCCTTTCTCAATTGATGAGCAGGCCCATCTTCCACATCATCTCTTTATATATATCTTTCTACTAAGTCAGCAGGAAATAAAAAAGACATTTGAGACAAATAAAACTCATGTAAACAGCTGTTTTAAAGGTCCAAATTTTCTATCTCAAAGAGATAATAAAGGGTCTAGGAGTATGGCTTTGTGGTAAAATGCATGTAGGAGACATAGGGTCAATACCCCCAAAACAAGAGGGAGAGAGATGGTGAGGGAGAGAGAGATAAAGAGTGAAGGAACATTTACTCCATTCTCAAAATAATCATTTTATAATATGTTTTATTTCATTGTGTTGATTCTTTCACAAATGACCAGGAAGATGATTATCAGAATATCAAAGTCATTTTTCCAATCAGAGGTACAGCTGGAATCTCTAATGTGAGTCTTCCAATGGCACATTGTTATTAATTTTGGCAATTAATTGGTTATATATGTTAGCACTCTAATTATCCTGAGTAAATTTTGAAGTGTGAAAGTGCCATAATTACTATGTGACCACTCACAAAGCACTTAGGGCTGGAATAAAGTTCATTAGTTTAGCATGCACCTTTATGCACTCACTCCTGATTTGATTCCTGGTTACACCCAACAAAATACTCAAACTTAATTTTTATTAAAACCAATGTGAATTTGAAATTCTTCAGAGTTGTATTTCAGACATATAATGACAGTAAATTATGGCCATTCCCACCACTAGTGTTGACTTCCCTCCACCAGAGTTCCCAGCATGTATTCTGCTGCCGATGTCTTGCGTCTCAGCATCTCTAGTGGGGACAAAAATTTCTTCATGAAGGAAAACGGGTAAGGCAAGCAGTCAAATATGAAATAATGATACCACACACAGTGTATGTAAGGTCAACACATCTTCTGGCAGAGTGTGACAAGTTTAATTTTTTGAGTAGGGAAATTTATAGGGGTAAAATTAGCCAGAGGTAAAGAATAATTATAATCACAAAGCATAGTACAACAGTAATAATAACTAAGTTATGGGTGTGACTGTGAAAATACAAAGGAGAAGGTTACAACTCAAGGTAACTTTGCAAGCTTTAAATGCAAAATTAGGATTAGGAGGGAGTAGAAAATATTTAGGAACTTGATCTTCCTGGGCTGAACTCTATTGTTTTAGAGGTTAAGTAAAGGGAGGAGACAAATTCCCAAAAATGTGTTTCCCTATTTCTAAAGGAGGGTCAATAGTCAATAGCCAGGATCTGCATTCTGGTTATGTCTTTGATAACCAGAAAAATGCAGTTGCAAGGACATATTTGAGAAAAAGAGAAAAAGTATTGTCTTTGTTTTTAAGGCTGGCTATTATCCAGAAAAGGGGTTCACAAATAAACTGGAATTCTGAGCCAAATTATTTGATAAAGGCTATAATTTTGCCAAATATTAACAAAGGAGAGTAACCAAATACCAACTGAAAATGTAATGCCAAGCATCTCTTTGGAAATTCCTTGACCATCCATGCAGGGAAAAAAGGTGTCCACAGCAGGCCTTTTGAGGAACCCCATAGGGGTTAAATTAATTCTACCCACCAGGAAAATCTGAGAATACATCTGGTGGGCTGAGCCTCCTAAAAGCTTATGCATGCCCTGGCAGTATCCCATGCCTCCACACTTAGCCACTTAGTCTGCCAGTGTAACAGGTCCATTTTGTGTTTCGATTGTTATAGTTTGGGCCTCTTGATTCTTGTCATTGACTTTGGCTTGGGTATTTAGTGCTGGTCATTTTTTCCACCCAGTGCAACTGAGATCACCTGATCTCTGGGCTCCATACACTTTTTTTTCTCAATTTATAAAAAGGCATAGACATATGAATAAAGCAAAGAGATTCATACGCCAATATTCTATATAAAGGTGGGAACCATTATCTGGAAGATATAAATAGAATACAATTTTAAAAGGGGGAGTGTGCTGGCAGGGGAGATATCATGATCACGAAGGTGTTTTCCCCAGGGTGAGGCTTATCCATTGCACTCTGGATGTGTTGACCTCTCTGATTTCCCCAAATGTGGGAAACTCGACTGCATAATTTGTGGTAGTGGGGGACTGTGTTGGCGCTCTCCCCTGAGAAAAAAGAGAAAAAAGGGAGTGTGAGTATGGTAGTTTTTTCAGTAGGCACAGTAAATATTAGGTAAATTAGAAAGGAAATGCTCTTGTGTAAAATAAAAATAAAACTATAGTTCACGTGTTGGACAAGACCATCTCAGGCACCATGTTTATAGCTCCTTAGGCTAACAGGTATGATGAAGCAAGGTAGTGGGGAGGAAATAATGCCAAGCAGTCAGAAAATATATTCAGGGTGTCATATGAACCTATCCGGAGGCACATTGGTGCCAGGGGGCATTAGGGCCTCCCTCAGGAGGAGTTAGAATCCTGGTACTGGTGCAGAAAACCACGTTTGAAGGTGGACAGTTGATGTCTGATCAGTTGAGGCCCAGTCAAGTATACATGATAAATGTTTAGGGTGAAAGGTCTTCCTGCACTATAAAATTTATGGATGTTTATCCCAATTAGATATGAACTTCTTTTTATACATATCATTTCTCCATTTTATGTGCCTATGCAAAAAAGGAACATGCCATATATTACTGGTATATATGGGGATAAAAATAACAAGCTAAAAATCTCTATAACCTAGTTTTAATCAGACCTCAGATTCCAAGGAAGACTTTCCTACTGGAATTTCCTACTAAGCAGATACAAAAAGGACAGGAAGATATATTACCTATGGAAATAACTATGAATTATGTACCATAATAATTAAGGACATGTGTCTACAGAAATATAGAAAAAAAATTTTTGAGATAGTCTTGTGGGGAGATAAAACTCAGAGCACAGTTTTATCGCATTCTGTAGTCTTAAGGAGTCTGAGAAATGATTCACAGAAGTTAGGGATTAGGTAGTGCTCTCGAGCTAAGGGTTTCTTTGGAGCTGAATATGGTAGCAAGAATGGTCCACGGTGTTTGTGGGGGTGGGGAAGATGGGGCGAAGTGCAACATAGGATGAATCAGCAGGAGTGGTGGTTGTAGTTTCTTTTTTTTTTTAACAATTTTTTTATTTTTAATTATGAGAACAAAGATGCAAAGAAAGAGGACAAGGCAAAGTTACAGTGGAAGGACAATCACCCATAAACAGAATTAACAGAAGTCCTCTTGCTGGTATCTTAGCATTGAACTTTCAGCCAAAGAATATTAAGAAAAATAAAACAGAATCCATGTACAATTACTTTGTCCCTCAAACCCCCAGATTGTTTTCTTAACATATATTTCTTAGCAGCACATCAAGCAATCTAAAGCCATAAAACTTATGTAACTCCTTAAACATTGAAGACATAGTATTTTTTACATTTCCACGCATATGCATATTAATTTAAGTTAGCATCAAAAGTGGGTTTTTCTTTTTAAGGATAAGAGTCAAAGGAGCACTAAAAACGGTGTTAGAGTGTTAGAGTGGCAAAAATTGTTTTTATCAGCCCACCAAAATATGTGGGACATGGAAAGGAAAAACCTTGGCCTAAATACAAGGAGACCCTACCCCTGAAGTTTCCTGGCATAAGATCAATTCTAGGCTCCATGCAAACTAGATTGCCCAATCCAAGTCGTTGTCTGTAGTGTCAACACACTTTTATTTTTCACACAGTCTCTGTTGTTGGTATCATGTTTCTGTATTAAAGATCCTGGAATCTGCATATCCTATATTGCAGTTAGGATGATGCAGAGCATCCTCTCGTTTCACCGCACAATTAAAGGGCAATGCAGAAAGCCCTATCCAGTATGCAGGTCGTTGATGTTCTTAAGTCTTCTCAGTGTTAAGGGAAGTCTCTTTTGAGTAGATCGATGTCAGAGCAGCGGTAGGGTCTTCCCTGGTAGAGGATTGCTTCCAGGTGTTGTTATAAAAAACCTTGGATGTTTCATAGATAGCTTCCCTGTTTCAGGGGTGAATGGAGAATATCCATACTTCTAAGGCCTGTGCCAGGTCATTATGCCAATGTTCAGGGTGTAAGGTCCCATTGCATTACAAGATTTGTGTGTTCCAATCTCTATTAGATAAGAATTTATTTTGTGTAGGTATTTCTCATTTTAATGTGCCTATGCAAATGAGGAACAATGCCACATGGTTTTATAGACCCATATGGGGGATGCAAGAACATGTATAAAACTCCCCATGGCATGGTTAAACATAAGAATTAAACTGAGGGACTCTTTCACCGAATATTTCTTATTGAAAAGTTCACAAAGAGAAGAAAAGATAAAAAGTGGGGAAAATCTTCACTGTTTAAGAGAATATTTAGTAAGAGTTAGCTGTCAACGAAAATAGATATAAAATATTCAAAGCCATACGTGTACATTTTATGTCTTTTGAAATAGTTGGGGGTTGTTAAATCCAGTGAAACACGTTGGTGTGTGATTAGGAATGTGGAGTATAGAACTTAAAGAGGGTAAATGGGGAGTACTAAAGGTTGGGGGTGATAGAGTTAAAAAGTGAAAAGGAGCTTTACAGGGGTGTGCGAAAGGGCAGAATACCAGGTGGACATTCTACATACATAAAACATAACTTAAAGATGAGATATATTATTAATATGTACTGTGCGCAAGGTGGCTATTGCCCCTGCGCAGTTTTGAACATGTAGACTAGTAAGATATTGCCAGAGACTGCCTTAGTAAAAATGAACAGCTCACAGCACCCCCAAATTTGGACCCACCTGGAGGCCAGGGGGCAGGAGAGGGGGCGGCTGGGGGCCTAGTATGCCCAAGCTAGGGAGAGAGCCTTCGACATTGGGCTCTCCCCAGGCACCATGCCAGGTAGAGCAGGCTCAGGATCAAGAAAAGGGTTTGGTAGAGAACCGGAAGCCAGAATCTACCCGCCCTCCTCCATGAGCCCTCCCCCCTTCACAGGGGGAAGGGCGGGGAAAACTTGGGATCCCCTTCCAGAGGGGCCACCCAACACACACCTTTTCTGACCACCTAGGTTGCCACCCCAGGAAGGCCTGGAGGATGGCGGGCAGGAGAGGGGATGACTGGGGGCCTACCAAGGCTCCCAGCATGCCCAAGCTAGGGAGAAAGCCTTCGACATTGGGATCACCCCAGGCCCCATGCCGGGTAGAACCAGGCTCAGGATCAAGAAGGGTTTGCTAGAGAACTGGAAGCCAGGATCCACCCGCCCTCCTCCCTGAGCCCTCCTCTACCCGCCCTCCTCCTTGAGCCCTCCCCCCTTCACAGCGGGAAGGGCGGGGAAACCTTTGGATCCCCTCCCAGAGGGGCCACCTGACACCTTTTCTGGCCACCTGGGGTGGTTGTAGTTACTTTCCAGGTCAAGAAATGGCAGGCTGGTAGAGTATTCTTTCACTTAGGAAGCCGGCTGGCAGCTTGTTGGGGCAGGGGGAAGTTTTTGCTTCCTGAGGAGTCAAGAACTGAGGGTAAAGGGGTTTAAACAGGAAAAGATAATGGAACGGAGTTGAGGGAGTGAGAGGATAGAAGAAATATGTAAGGTGGTAGGCAGGGAAGAGGAAAGGCAAGATTAATTATAACAGGATTATATATAACATTGGCAGGAATTATGTTCAATACAGATTAGACAAAAAGGAGTACTCCACACACACTCACATACACCCATAGAGATAGGCATTGGGAATCTATTTGTAGGTTGCAGTTGTAGGACTGACCTATATGGAATGAGTCAGAGCACTTAAAAGTATGCGGCCAGCATATCAGGGACATAGATTTTTCCATTTCTAGTAACTTCATCAATGGTGAAAGTCAACTTTGCTACATAAAAGCTTCCAGGGTGAGATTGTGTATGGAGAATTTTAGAACAATCTTAAGTTTTACATCTAGAGTACTAAGTAATATGGTAGTGAGCACTGTAAGAGGAATCTACCCCATGAAGTGTAGTCTACCATGTTTGAGCATCCAGGTTACTTTCCTGAAAGCAAATTAAAAAGTGGACATTATGTTATAGTACTAAACTAGTTGAATTTAAAAATTGCAAAAACATACACAATGAAGAGGGCCTGCAATAAATGTCTGTGGTGTTTAGTTGCCTATTTCAGTGGTCTCTATAGACACAAGCATTAGATCATAATAGCAGGCATAATTAAATGGAAAGTGGATAAATTAGAGTTTTTTTTGTCAAGATATACCCATACTGAGCAGTTTATTTGGCATCTAATATATGATAGAGCAATGAAATGTAAAACTAGGGCAACCAACCTTTATCTCCAATAACCACTGCGGACAAAGAAGATAGAGTTATTATAGACATAACAAAATTAAGACAGTAAAGCATTAAAATAGTGAAAGTACCTTGTTTCCAAATGCATTTTCCTCCTGTTTCTGTGGATAAAAGCATTAGAACATTACTACAGACCTCTATAATGTGCAGTGTTCTATTTAAATAGCTATATAAACTTCTGCAGGATTTTTTGAAGTATAAAAGAGAATTTTATTTTTCTCTTCTTCCACTCAATGCTTATTTCTCCTTGCTATACTTGGGAGCTTATAGTGTTGGAGACATCTATCATTTAGACCATTGTGTTTCTTTGTTCAGTTATTATAAATATTACATATAAGCGATATACTGTTGTATTTATCCTTCTTCTGGCTTACTTCATTTAACATAATATCTTCTGATCCCTCCATGTTGCTGCAAATTGCATGCTTGTGTCATTTCTTACCACTATGTAGTATTCCATTGTGTATAATATATGTAGCACATCTTTATGATCAACTCGTCTATTGTTGGACATCTAGGTTCATTCCAATCTTAGCTATTATAGTGAGTGCTGCAATGAATAGTGGTGTGCATACATACATTTACATGAATGATTTTCTGTCCTGAGGATAGATACCCAAGAGAAGAATTGCAGTGTCATATGGTAGTTCAATTTTAAGTTTACCGAAAACTGTCCATTCTGTTTTTCATAGGGATTGGACCAGGCAGTATTGTCACCAGCAGTGGATGAGAGTTTGTTTTGATCACATCATCAACAACAGAGATTGTTCCTATAATTTTTGATATGTGCCATTCTCGAAGGTGTAAGATGATATTTATTGTTGTCTTGATATAAATTTCCCTTGATAATAAGTGATGAACATTTTTCATGTGTCTGTTGGCCATCTTTTGGTCTTCCTCAGAGAAGAGTCTGTTCATTTCTCTCCCCATTTTTAATGGTTATTTTAGGTTTTGTGGTGCTAACGTTTGTGAATACTTTGTATATCCTAGATCGTAAACACTTATCTGATGTGTTGAGTGCAATATTTTTTCCATTCAATTAGCTGTCTTCTAGTTTTAGCCAATGTTTCTTTTGTCATACAGAAACTTTTTATTTTGATGGAGTCCCATTAATTTATTTTTAATGTTATAGCTCTTACCATTGGCATCCTATCATCAAAGATATTTTTAAGTGTAAGTCTTGAAACTTTCTGCCTATGCTTTCCTTAATGAACTTTATGGCTTCGGATCTGATATCAAGGTTTTTAATTTATTTTGAATAGACTTTTGTGTAACGTGTGAGATATGAATGAAGCTTTAATTTCTTACACATGGTTATCCAGTTGTCCCAGCACCATTTGTTGAAGAGATTGGCTTTGTTCCATTTCAAATTCTTGGCTCCTTTGTCAATGATTATTTGAGCATATCCTTGGGGGTATATTACTGGATATTCTATTTAGATCTATTGGTCTGGAACTCTATATTTGTTGCAGTACCATGCTGTTTTGATCACTATGGCTATATAGTAGTTTCAAGTTAGGTAAAGAAATGCCTCCCAATTTCTTGATTTTTTTTGTAAAGAAGTTTTATTGTGATCAACGTGAATTACAAGTATTTTTACAAGTATTAATTACAGTAATATTTGAAGTACATAGTGGCATTGACTCAGGAGTATCTCACCACTAGTGTTATCCTCCCTCCACCCCAGTTCCCAGCATTCCTTTCTTTTGCCCCTCAGACTGATAGCGGAACTGGTCCCCTCTGTGTATAGCTTGTTGAAGGTTGGCTACCGGTTCTGTTTTCAATGACTTTGGATTTGATGTTTAAGTCTGACCTTTTTTTATTTCTACTCATTGTTCAAACGACTGTTTGGTTCTGGTTCCATCAATTTTTCTTTCCCTCAATTTATGAGGCAGAACAAAATGACTCAAGTTATGTCGTGTTGTTTGAAGGAAAAAAACGGGGGAGTCCGTCTAGAGATTATAAATATCAATTTATTTATATTCTCACTGGTATAAGGTGGAATCTCATTGTTGTTTTTATTTGGATTTCCCTATCTATGAGTGAGAATGTTTTCATGTGTCTATTGACCATCTTTCAGTCTTCTTTTAAGAAGTGTCTATTCATTTCTTCTCCCCAATTCTCTAAGGCTTTATTAGATATTTTGGAGCACAGTTTTCTAAGTGCTTTGTATATCCTAGATATAAACCCTTTATCAAATGTGTTGAATGCAAAAATCTTTTTCCATTCTGTTTACTGCCTTCTAGCTTTGACCAGGGTTTCATTTGTCATGCAGAAAGTTTTTAGTTTTATGTAGTTCCATTTATTTAGCTTTGATGGTAAAATTCTTGCCATTGGCATTTTATCATTGAAGAATTTTTTGATATATGGGTCTTGAAGTGTTCTAATTTTCCTCAATAAACCTTATAGTTTTGGGTCTGATTTCAAGGTCTTTAATCCTTATTGAGTTTAATTTTTGTAAGGTGTGAGGTATGGATCAATCTTTATTTTCTTACATGTGTTTTCCAATTGTTCCAATACCACTTGTTGAAAAGACTGCCTTTGTTCCATTATAAGTTCTTGGCTCTTTTGTCAAATATTAATTCACCATATATTTGTGGATATTCTACTCTATCCCACTGGTCTGAGACAGTTTTTGTTCCAGTACCATGCTATTTTGATCACAATGTCTTTATAGTAAAGCTTCAGGTTAGATAAAGAGATGCCTCCCAGCTTTTTTTTTTTAATGTGTGTATTTGGCTATTCTGGGTGTTTTGTGGTTCCACATGAATTTTATCATTGATTGTTCTAAATCTTTAAAAATGATGTCTGAATTTGGATAGGGTTTGCATTGAATCTGTGTGGAAGCTTAGGTAAGATAACCATTTTAATTATGTTTATTCTTCCTACCCATGAACAGGGGATATTCTTCCATTTCCTTACATCCTCTTCAATTTCATTCTGGAGAGTTTAGTAGTTTGCATGGTACAGGTCTTTCACTTATCTTGTAAAGTTGATTCCTAGGTATTTGACAGTTTTGGACACCATTTTAAATGGAATTGACTCCTTGACCTCTTTCTCCTCTACTTCGCTATTTGTATAGAGGAATGCTACTGTTTTTTGTGAATTGACTTTGCTGTATTAGTTAATTTTTTCTAGTAATATTACTGTGGACTCTAAGATCTTCAATGTATATCATCTATATCATCTGCAAAAAGAGATAGTTTGACTGCCTGTATCCCTATTTGGATTCCTTTGGTTCTCTGCTCTTGCCTAATTGTTATTGCTAGGACTTATAAAACTATGTTGAATAAGAACGGCAACAGTGGAAAGCCTTGCCTAGTTACTCACCTTAGTGGAAATGCTTTCAATTTTTTGCCGTTAGGGATAATATTGGTTGTGGGAATTTTATAGATAGCTGTAAATATCTTGAGAAAGGTTCTATCCAGCTCTACTTTGCTGAGTGTTTTCAATATAAATGGGTGTTAGATTTTGTCAAATGCCTTCTCTGCATCGATTGATATTATCATGTGCTTTTTGTTTTTCTTGTTGTTCATAAGCTGTATGATTTTCACTGATTTGCATATATTGACCCATCCTTGCATGCCTGGGATGAAACACACTTGGTTGTGAATATAATATTTTTTTGATGTATTGTTGGATTCGGTTTGCTAAGATTTTGTTGAGGATTTTTGCATCTATGTTCATTAGTAAGATTGGTCTGTAGCTTTCTTTCTTGGTGGAGTCTTTGACATCTTAGGGAATGAGAGTGATAATAACTTCATAAAAGGAGTTAGAATGGAATCCTGTATTTTCAATATTTTGGAAGATCCTGAGGATTACTGCTACCAATGATCTTTAAAACTTTAAAACCATCTGGACTTGAACTTTTGTTCTTGGGGAGTTTCTTAATTATTGATTCAATTTCCATAGACATGATTGGCCTGCTTAAGCCTCCTAAATCCTCCTTATCCCATCTTGGAATATTATATTTATTATGAAATCTGTCAATTTCTTATGAGTTCTCTATCCTGAGTACAGTTGTTCATAGGAAGTCATAATGATGTCCTGAATTTCTTGGAGTTCTGTAGTAATCTTATTTGATCTTATTTATTTGCGTGTTTTCTCTCTCTCTCTTTTTTTTTTTTTGGTGAGTCTTGCCAGCAGTTTGTCTACCTTTTCTATTCATTTCAAAAAACAACTCATGCTCTCATTGATTTTTTTTGTATTTCTTAGTTTCTATGTTTATTTTTGCTCTGGCTTTTATTATTTCTTGTCTTCTGGCTGTGTGTGCGTTTCTTTCTGGCTACTTTCTACATCCTTAAGGTGTCCCTTTAAACTGTTGATTTTGTCTTTTCCTATTTCCTGACATGAGTTTCCCCCTAATTACTGCTTTTGCTGTGTCCCACGTATTTTGACAGTTTGTCTTCTCATTATCATTCTTCTCAAAGAAACTCGTTATTCCTTCCTTGATTTCTTCTTTGATGCAGCTGTTGTTGAGCAGCATGTTTTTTAGTCTCCAGGTGTTGTATTTTCTCCACAATTTCTTTTTACAGTCTATCTTGATATTTGTTGCATAATTATCTGATAGTGTTCTTCTAATATTTCTTATATTGGTGACTTACTTATTGCTTTAAGAAATTCATCTTTCTTATTGAGTTTTTTTGCCATTGGGTTACTATATGTCTTGGTGTTGGTTTACTAGGGTCTATATTATTTGGCTCTCCTTTTACATCCTGGATTTGCACCAAATCCTCCTTCCAGAGGGTTGGAAAGTTCTTTCCTATTATTTCCCTGACCACTTATTCTTCGCCTTTCCCTCTTTCCTCCCCTTCTGGTATCCCTACAATTCGTAGATTATTTTTTTGTCTTTGTTCATTAAATACCTAACATTTATTTCCTATGCTTTACCCCTTTTTTCCTTATAGGCTTCTTTTTCATTTTTAGTTTGCAGTTTTTCTTCAAGTTTTTCTATGTGATTCTCCAACTGTGTAATTCTGCTTGCTAGGGTGTTTTTTTTTTTATTTCCTTTAATTACACTTGCATGAATTCTCTCATCTTCTGAAAAACTTCTTTTTTTTTTTTTTTGGTTTTTGGGTCACACCCGGCAGTGCTCAGGGGTTACTCCTGGCTCCATGCTCAGAAATTGCTCCTGACAGGCATGGGGGGGACCACATGGGGCACCGGGATTCAAATTGATGACCTTTTGCATGAAAGGCAAATGCCTTACCTCCATGCTATCTCCCGGGCTCCTGAAAAGCTTCTTTGAGTTGGTTGATTTATTCATCAATGGATTTCTTGAGCTCGCTGACTAGTGATTCCTTGATTTCTAATGCCATGGCTTAAATGGCCATTTTAGGCCTTAATCAATTAGACTCGTGCCTTTCGGTAGACTTAAAAACTTGTTCGAATTTCTCTCTATACCTCACCTGCTAGTGTCTTCCTTAGTTTGCCCATATTTCTTTGCATTTAGTGGCTTAGATTGTTTTTTCCTTGGGTCTCAGCCCTCCTTTGTTACCTTTGGCATGGGACTGGGTTCCTTCTCTGGAGTTCTTCCCTAGGTGGGGATGATGACAGCAGCTCCTAGATTTGTTCCTGCCTACAGGTCTCTTCCCTTCTGTTAACTGACCTAGGGTGTAGTTCCCCTCACAGCACATCCCTTAAATTAGATAATGGCGGCAAACAGCCGCTCAGAACCTTTCTGCAGTTCTCCTCCCTCCCTTTGCCTGTGCAAAGGTGTAGGTTCCTTTCCTCATCTCAGCCCTTATGCGTCCCTGTTATTACCTGCACGAAGGTGAGGGGTTTCTTTCCCTCAGCACTTATATGCAGTTAATGACAGCAGCTCTCAGGTCAGAGCCAGTCAGTCCTTCCCCTCCCCCATTACCTGCACAAAGGCTTTCTCTCCCTCAGCCATTATGGCTGCCATCTCTCCAGTCAGACCCTGATCTCCCCACTGTTACCTGTGCAAAGGTACCAAGTTTCTCTCCCTCGGCCCTTACACGTGCTTAATTGTAGAGGCCTTCCAGTTTCTTGATTTTTAATATGGGTTTGGATAACCTAGATCATTTATGATTCTACAGGAGCTTTATAATTGATTGTTCTAAATTCTTTTTTTCTTAATATAATATTTATTTTTAAACATGTTGGGTTACATATCGTTGGCAATCATATTTTAGGTACAAATTAACATAAAATCAGGGGAACTCCCATCACCAAAAAGTCCTCCGTCCACCTCAGTTCCCATCCTAGTTCCCATATCCTCTCCCCTACCGCCCCCCCCCACCGGGGGATGCTAAAGCAAGTGGTCTCCTCTGCGTCTAATTTGCTACTTGGTGGTCTTACACCTGTTTGGTCTTGGTTACCGCCCTTTCCCCCCCTGATTGGGAAGGGGGACTAGTCAGTATATGTGGATTTGTTTGAGAAAGAAGAAAAAATAGAAGATAAAGAAAAAAACGTATAAATAAAAATAAGTAAATAAAAAAAAAGAGAGGGGTCATATACTCCGGGAATGGGTGGAGTCCTTCCAGAGGCTTTCATTATTGGTTTGATAGGCGAGGGTGGGGGGAATGAAGGTGGCATAGAATAACTGTACATAAAGAATCGTCAGATGAAATATCCAGTGAGCATTCC
>PVKC010025848.1:0-11000 GCA_004027635.1 Crocidura indochinensis | reverse complement strand
ATAACATCATTCATTCACAGGCAGGCCACCAGTGAGAGGTACATGTTTGTCCCATCACTAGCAGGGCCAGGCCTTGTGACCTCATGACACTCCATATCCCACAGGCTGGGCATTAACCTATTTCCAACTAAAATTCAATCTTCAAGAGGGCTGTGGGGGTTGGGTGTTAGGCAGGCAGCCCCAAAGGCTCTGGGGGGAACCCCTTCAGATGTGGGGCCTTTCTTAGAGACAGTTGGCTTGCAAACTGACCTTGTTTCCTGGAGGTGGGGTTGGCTAAATCTTTTTCCAAACCCACCATCTGTGAAATGTTAGTGTTTAAACAGCCATCCACCCTCAGTCTTCTTGGGTCCAGGGCTGTACCAGGCAGACAGGGCAGAACAACAACAACTTGCCTGCCCAGGGCCCTCATGTCCACTAGAATTCCCTGGGGGTGATGCCTCTGGTGAGATCCCCCACAAGAGGTGATGGTACCCTCTATCTGTGTATCTGAAAGAGCCCAAGAGCCCGACTCTCTTGCTGTCTCTCCACCAATTGTGTGTGGTCACAGGTCAGGAGTCCCGGATAATGTAGTCTATGCTGTCAGAAACATGCACAGTTCTTGGAACTCTGAGGCACCAGTGGCATGGGGCAGGGCAGAATCCATGGGAAGAGCTGAGCCACATAGGGCAATGCCTGCTTGTCCTGTCCTGGGAAATACATGGTCAAGGTAAGGACAAGAGTTCATGTTCACCTGTGATGGCCTAGTCCACTACACCCCTCAGCTGTGGAGACTGTTTTCAGTCAAAGAGGTCGAGGCTATGACTGCACACAAGTGTATGCGCAAGGTTGTGCTCCAAGTGAGCAGGGAGTGTGCCAGTAAAGTGAGGGATGGTGAGAGGGAGATGGCGGCCCATTCCAGAGCAGTAGGCCCAGGCAGCAGGGCAAGCCGTCAGGGAACAGGTACGTGGAGCAAAGTTGCTGTGGGCTGAGTCACAGCTGGCCTTAGGGGCCTCTGCCAGCAAGTTACCTGAAGTGTCCAGGGCCCTTCCTGCAATCGTTGCCTCATGCTACAGGACTAATACTCAGCCAGATCTCCCATCAGGACATGGGCCCAGCTAGGGGAGGGACACTCATAGCCTCCCTGGCAGAGTGAGTCCGCAGCAGCTCTGCCCAGTCGTCCAGCACCGTTGCTGCCGCTGGATTCTTACTTCTGCCAGAAGCGACCTTGTTGCTCTCGCATCCTCGCGTGTGGGGCTGCCTGACAGGGCTTCCCTGAGGAGGCCAGGGGCTGGCAAGGAGACATGCTCACTGCGGAATCATGCTCCAGGGTCCCTGGTCCCCTGCATGAACAACATCATGACCGAGGATTGTCTGAAAGAAGTGAAGGCTGGTGAGTCCCTGCTGAAAAAGACACTGAGTTCTGAACAAGTAGTTCAGACTCTACAGGTGGGAGGTGGCATGCGGGAAATGGATAAATTTTGTGACTGGAGCACCTGACAGAAGCATGGAAATAGGCTAGGACAATCTAACAAGGCTCCCTAGTGGGGCTGGAGAGATAGTACAGCATGTAGGATGCTTGCCTTACATACAGCCAACCCGGATTCCATCCCTGGCACCCCATATGGACCCCTGGTCCCCATTAGGAGTGATTCCTGAGTGCTAAAGCCAGGATTAAGCCCTGATCACCAGGAGATCTGGTCCCCAAACAAACAGAAAATAAAAAAAACTGGGTATCAGAGTGATAGTACAGTGGGTAGGACACTTGCCTTGCATATAGCTGCCCCAGCTTTGATCTTCGGTATCCCATACAGTCCCCCAAGCATGGCCAAGAGTTATTCTTTTTTATTTTATTTTATTAAATAATTACATTTTATTTATTTATTTATTTATTTATTTTGGGTCACACCCGGCAGTGCTCAGGGGTTACTCCTGGCTCCATGCTCAGAAATTGCTCCTGGCAGGCACGTGGGTACCATATGGGGCACCGGGATTCGAACCAACAACCTTTTGCATGAAAGGCAAACGACTTACCTCCATGCTATCTCCCGGCCCCCTTATTTATTTATTAGTTTTGAGTCCACACATGGTGACACTCGGGTTACTCCTGGCTATACACTCAGAAATTGCTCCTGGCTTGGGGGACCCTATAGGACTCTTCAAACCCAGGTCCGTACTGGGTCAGCAGTGTGCAAGGCAAACACCCTAGTGCTTCACTATTGCTCCGGCCCCTGCCAGAAGTTATTCTTGAGTACAGAGCCAGGAGTGACCCCTGAGCGTCACTGGGTGTAGCTCCAAACAAAACAGAAACCAAGAAGGTTTCTTGGAGCAGGCAGGCTTTGACAATCAAACCATGAAGTGAGAAGGATGAAGTGGGGGCCCAACTTCACAAGCTGCTTCTCCCCTGCCATGACCCAGCACTGGAAAACCTGAGACATGACCCGGAAGCATCTGTGTGCATCTGTGCAGCCCAAGCGCAGGAACACATCCTGACCAGCGTCTGTTACAACTCGTGGTTGTTGCCACAGGGGGACACATGGGTGAGTGAATCGACCAGCACGCACTGCTGGACCTCTAGCTCGGAGAATCTTCCCACTTCCCATCAACGGCGCTCCTGGATCTGGCAGGTGCTGGGGTCCTGGAAGATGGCCTTGAAGCAATGAGGTCCCCCATTCCCAACCTGCTCACTATAAATGCCTCGTGGCTTCCTGCTGGCCCAGAGTGTCCTTGTCGAAGGGCTCAGACCACCTGCCCCTCGAAGAGTGCAGGTTCCGCATTGTGTGCTCGCATGGGCCGTGTCATCCATGTTGGGTCTATGGGAAAGTTGAGTCTCAGAAAGGACCCAGAACTTGCCCCAAGTCACACAGTACCACAGAATGTCTCATCATCCATATCGTAGAGGAGACATGGTGGCCTTGTACAGACCCCAGAATCTTGGTCTCGAGTTTCACCCACAGTCTTGGAGATATATATGTTCAACACCAGGCCTGGAGGTCATATAGGCTGCTGCTGTGGTTCCCAACTGGGGTTTGGGAGTGGGGTGGATTCTGACCCCCAGTTATTACTACTTGGCTGGTGCTGCTGCATTGGTGGGTGAGGCCAGAGATGCTGTCAACATCTTCCAAGCACGCCAGTCCCTACAGCAAAGAATGAGCCACTGAAGCTATTAGATCGAATGTTGAGGTGCTTTCGTCTGAGGTCTGGATGTCGCTGACATCAAGATACCAACAGGACCTGAGGTGACTCAGAGCACAGGCTCAGGGTGCAGCAAGGCTCAGGGTTCATCCCAGCAATATACGATTCCCTGAGTCTCCATAGAGCAACTCCCAAATGCTGCTCAATGTGACCTCAAACCCCCCAAATAAATCAAGACAAAGATAACAACGGAGGGTGGGGAAATAGCTCAGAGGTGTCAAGACACATGCCTGGCATGAGCAGGGCCTCCGAGTTTGATCCCTGGCACCTGTCACTGCTGGACTAATTGGGCTACACTGCCAGGCCCGCATGCTGAACTGTCTTTCCTGCTGGCCCAGTGCCTCCAGCAGTGTGCCCTGAGCACTGCTATGCAAGTCCAAGTCAGTCAACAAGATGCCACCAGCCCAGAGGACAGAGAAGAAAGGGAATGTGGGTACATTGGACACTTGGAATGGGGTAGAAGGGGCTCCTCAGTTGCTCTGGAGACTCTTCCCTAAGAGTGACCTTAGGGCCAGACAGAGATGCCCAGGGGTATCTAGCTGAAAGGTGAAAGCAGATGTCTGCTTCAAAAGTCAACTCTGGCCAGAGAGAACACTGGAGTTAAGGTGCATCAGTGTATGCAGATGATTCTAGAGTGGTCCGTAGTACCAGTAGGAGAGCACTACTGGAGTGGCCCAGTAATCCCTGTGCCACAGGACCTAGACCCTTCTCCCAGCCACTTTGAGCCATTGGTCCAAGTTAATTGAGAATTATTGGATGAGCCCCTGGGGCCCCCTAAGCCCTGCTTGGAAGCCCCCACCCTCCAGCACCCAAGGAAAAATAGAAAGTTTCCTCCTAGTGAGGCAATAAAGGAGTGAGAATTGATGGGGTGGTTGCTCTGGGGCCATTTTGATCCACCCAGCAATTCCATCTGTGGGTACTGGGTATATGTGTATGGGACTACAGAGTTGCACACTGCAGAGGCCCAAGAATGCAAGGGCCCAGTGCTGCAAGGTTTGTAGGGGCCCGTGGGATCCGGCTGCCAGAGAAGAGAGAAGTAGAAACAAAATATACTTTTTATTTCTCTTGTTGTCTGGGGCTGCCACTGCCCAGGGGTTTCTGAGAGAGAGGGAGAGATAGATGAAAGTTCACTGGCCAGTGGTGGTCAGGGGAGGCCCTGGTACAAGAAAGAGAGGGGCCAGAGCGGTAGCACAGTGGTAGGGCATTTGCCTTGCATCCATTCTGGCTAACCCAGGATGGATGCAGGTTCGATTCCTGACATCCCATCTGGTCCCCCATGCCTGCCAGGAGCGAATTCTGAGCACAGAGCCAGGAGTAACCCCTGAGCACCGTTGGGTGTGGGCCCCCCTGAAAGAAAGAAAGGAAGAAAGAAAAGGAAAAAGGAAAGACAAAGAAATAGGGGCCTGAGCTACAGCACAACAGTAAGGCATTTGCCTTGCATGTTGCTGGCCCAGGACAGATCTGGGTTCGATCCCCAGCATCCCATATGGTACCCCAAGCCTGCCAGGAGTGGTTTCTGCATGCAGAGCCAGGAATAACCCTGAGTGCTGCCAGGTAAGGCCCGAAAAACAATAACAAAAAAGAGAGAGAAAGGAATAGATACAAAGCAGGCAGCATCTCTCCAGTACTTTACCTGTGGCCCGCTGCAGACCACCAGGCTCTGCTCTGGTCACTTTCTGGGCTCCCCCTGCAACTGTCCAAGGTTTTCCTTTTATACCCAGCATGAGAAGAGGGCATGCCCAGGTTCAATTGTCATTTCAGTGGGGTCATACAAGGGGCATGTTCATGTGTAATGGCCATACATCAACAGTGATGGTGGTGGTGGTGAGATTGGTCTCAGAACAACACCTGAACCTAATGGTGGATGTGGAATAGGATGGGAGGAAGTTTAGCCACATCTGACTGGTGCCCAGGAGAGAGGACAGCTGCATGGCCATCCTCAGGGACTGGTGAACTTGGGGGAGACCACTCAGCACTTAGAGGCAGTGGGAGAAGGTTGCTTCCTGGAACCTGAACCTAGTGACAAACTATAGCAAACATTTACACAATCTTGAACTTGGGCCAGAGAGCCGGCTTGAGTAGAAGAGCACATTGCCTGTGTGAGGCCCTGAATTGGATCCCCAGCACTGCATTTTGGCCCTAACTCTGCCTATAGTCCTCTGTGCATGACCCTGGTGCCTGAGCATCCCTGGATGGCTCCACAACCTTGATCTGAAAAACTTTAAGGAGCTAAAAATACAGTTTGTCCTTTCTTGTCCTTCCTTGCTTGCTCTTGCAAGCTTGTGTTCTCTCCAAAACATGCATGCCTTTACCTGCTCCCCTCATTTTTCGAAATAAATTTTGTTCTATAAAAAGTCTCTTGCTTCACTAAAATGAGCTAGAAATAATAATAATCACACATATTAATACTATAATCACACATCAGAGTTGTGAGAGGGGGATGAATGGAGAGCTCAGGCCTTGAAGGGGAGCTGAGAAATGGAGAGGTGTCTCTGGCAGGATGGAAATGGGGGGATAAGTCAAAGCTGGAGCCCCTCTGCAGGATGGAAGAGAGTCAGAATGATAGTATATTAGGTATGGCACTTGCTTTGGATGTGTAATCCCACATGGTCCCCCAGCACTGCCAGGAATAATTCTTTAGTACTGCGAGGTATGGCCCCAAAACAGCCCTTCCAAAGGAAGGCAGGAAAGGGTAAGGTTGGGGGAGTGTAGATCAGAGCAGACAGGAGTTCTTAGCTGCAGAGGGGAATGGGGAAGCCATCTGGCCTGCAGGAGCTGAAAGAAGGAATTTCAGAACAGAATAGAGGACAGAAAGGGAGGGGACCTGTCCAATAATTGGGAGGGAATAGTGGGGGGACTGGATCAGCAGGGTGAGCTGTGCATGTGGTTAGCTAAGGAACGCAAATGCTCATTACACATGCAGCAGGTGACTGGCTGTTCTGGGCGGGGCTCATCTATAGAGATTTGAAGTTCATCTGTTCCAGGAGTGAGGTAAAATTTCCCAGCCTGCACCTCCCTCCAAGGAATACAGGGTATTTCCCACACCTTAGGAACTGGAGGCCAACCACAGTGGCACATACCCAGGTCTATGGAGCAGGGAATGGGGTTGGAGTACTTTTGCATAACTGTTATCTGTGCCAAAAACCTTCACAAGCACTGCTGCAGGGAGTGATGGAGAAGGCAGCCTGGCTTCCTGGCTGGCACAGGCTCAAAGACAGGTGGGCCTGTCCAGGCAGAGTTAAGAAAATCCATGAAAGCACAGCATGTTCCAGGCCAAGGCACTCTCAGAGCCCCACCCAGAGCCCCACAACTCTCAAGAGGTGTAATCTAGGGACTGGAGAGATAGCACAGCAGTGAGGCGTTTGCCTTGCATTGCTACTGACTTGGGATTGACCCAGGTTCGATTCCTGGTATCACATATGTTCCCCAGAGCCTGCCAGGGGTGATTTCTGAGCGAAGAGCCAGAAGTAACCCCTGAGTGCCACTGGGTGTGGCCCAAAAACCAATGAATCAATAATAAAGGTTATATTTAAAAAAAAAAAGAGTTGTAACCCAATGACCTGTAACCCAATACATCAGGTGTCAGTCCTATTCTGGGCCAGGGTTGGGTGGTTAAAGCCTAACAGAAGCCAATCTGTGGCCATTAGCATTCGAATGGTTTGAAGAGGGATGGTCCTAAGAACACTGGACCATTCTGAGCCTCCCATGAGCTTGGGAAAAGAGGCTATTGTCTCAGAATTGGTGGCCTACTGGAAGATGACCTTGAAGAGTGAACTCAGTGGGCTGTGAACTAAAATAGGGACAGACCCAGGGGGAGAAGAGCAAGAATAGTGGTGTTTTAATATATTAAAGAGTCCTAGAGTTGGTGTGGGGATGGTGAGGCCTATCTGGGCTCGGCCAGGCTCCTGCAGCCCCTACAGCAGGGGTCTCAAACTCAATTTACCTGCGGGTTGCAGAAGGCAAAGTCTGGGTGATCCTTGAGTGCAAAGTCGGTAGTAAGTCTTGAACATTGGGGCGGTGTGACCCAAACAACTAAAACAAAACAAAAAAGATTCCTCTAGGGCAGGGCCACAAAATGTTGTACGGAGGGCCGGAAACGGACCGCGGGGCCACGAGTTTGAGACCCCTGCCCTACAGTCTGACAGATCTGAAGGTTGCAGGATGAAGGCAGAGAGATTCACAAAGCAGTCAGATGAAGTTCCAGGAGCCAGGCAGCTTTATTTCACGGTCCCTACCACCATATACACCTCCTCACATGGCCTCTATACTAAAACTTTTTCTAGTAGCTACTTCTCTACTCCTTCTGGCTCTCTCAGCCTCTGTCTCCCTTTCAGCTGCTTTCTCCAGGCTTCCTAACTGGCTTCCAGACTGACTAACTCCCTTTGCTGAAGCTACTGCTGCTGCTACTTCGATGATGTTCAATTGCTAATACTGAATCGGATGCTGAATCTGTTGAATTTTGCTGTTGATTCTTGATTCTGCCTATTCTTACTTGTGCTCTTGAGTCTGCCACTCACTTATACCTTACTTCTCTCCTTCTCTCCTCTCTCCCCCAGTCAACCTCCTCAACCTGCCCATTCCAGGTGTGGGCAGTTCTGATCATCCAGGTGGGATTAAAAAAAGAAGTTGGGGGAGGAGATGTCCACAGGATGGGACTTGTTAAAATTTTTATATTCTTTTTGGCCAATTGAGATTGGTGTTCAGGAGGTCTGGGACCTCATGGTTCCTAGGATTGATCCATACATCACCCACTTGCTTACATTCCTCCAGCTACCCACTGCTAAGGACAAGACCGATTTTACCAGCTCTCTGCCCTTCACTGCAGACCCAGGGACTAGATCAAGTTTAGAAATCAAGTGCTGGCTAATTGGCCCAACTAAGCAGTGAAAGAATCGATTGAACAGATCTGTTTGTTGCCTTTGCAGCCAGCATCTAGCCAGGGATGAGCCCATGACACCATGAAGGGGGCGGAGTCTGTATATGGGCGTGGCTTCAGAACGCTAAGTCCCGCCCAGACCCGCGGAACGGAAGGCGCGGGGGCCCGCGGCTGCCCGGAACATTAAAGGGACTGCACCACCTCACCGGAAGTGGCCTTGCGGTGCTGGGGTCCCGGGTCTTACTGGAGGTCTTGCAGCTGTCATGGAGCAGAAGCAGCCGGATCCCGCCTCCGACGACGCCATGGACTCGTTCCTGGAAAAATTCCGGAGCCAGCCGTACCGTGGCGGCTTCCGCGAGGACAAGTGGGAGGAGGTGGGAAGCCGGGGCGGCTGCACCTCGTGCCTGTCTAGGCCTGTGCAGAGGCAGCACCTAGAGGGGGAACTAGCCTTGCTTGTGCAAAGTGGGGAGCAAAGGTCTCCCCAAAGATCAGTGACCTATCTCCCCCTTTCCACTCCCCCTCACACTTGGATGACTCGGTTTCCAGCCCTGTTAGCCTTTGACTCAGGCCTATGGCTTCCACCATCTGTGTATATAGAGCTTTCTCCCTTCACCACCATCTATCTACTGGTGCCTCTCCTCTCCCCACTTTTTCTGGGAACCACCATAGATTCCTCCTACATTTTCATTTTACAGACCAGGAGAGCTAGAGCCAACCATGGCGATCTGCAAATCATGACCAGGAGGAAAATTTTGGTAGCCCCTTATATAGGGAATTAGATCTTACTTAGGGAGAAACCTTATGCGTAGCCTTCTCTCTTCATCCTCAGGAATTTGACAAGATCCCCCTCTTTATGAAGAAAGCGCCGTCAGAAATTGATCCCAAGGAGAATCCTGACTTGGCTTGCCTCCAGTCAATTATTTTTGACGAGGAGAGATCCCTAGAAGGTATCTTCCATGATGAACGTTTTGTCGTGTGAATGAATCCACTGCGTCACAGAAAGAAAGAGACAAAGATTCTGGTGACAAGGGGCATAGAGATAGTAAAGTGGGTAAGGTGCTTGCTTTGCACATGAGTAGGCCAGGTTTAATCCCTGGTCCTGCCAGGAGTGATCCCCGAGTGCAGAGCCAGGAGCATCTGCAGAGTGTGTCCTCAAACAATAGAGATTCTGATAGCAAAGAGTAGGTAGTCTGAGCTCAGTTGTCACTATTTTTTCTCACATGTACTTCTCCGGGTACCTGTTCTGTGCAAGGTATTGGGGATGTAGTTATGACAGTGTCTGCTCTTAGAGGTCACACTGCAGGGTGCAGCCAAATTGTCCTAAAGGATTAGGACAAAGGTGTCTAATCCATGCCACTGAAGTGGGGAGGTAGGAATAGAAGTTTCTTTGAATTTTGTAGACTCCAAATATGAGAATCTGCATTGCAGGGACTAAACATAAAGTAAAAGAATAATTTCCTCCATTTCTTCATGAGACTTTTTAAAAAATGTTATTTCTTAGGAGTACTGCAATAAGGGGCCAGAGCAGTAGTACAACTGGTACTATTGTCTTTCATATGTCAAACCCAGGTTTTATCTCCAGCATCCCATAAGATTCTCCAAGCCCTGCCAGGGGTAATCCCTCCCTGAGAGCCAGGAATAAGTACTGAGCACTGCTAGGTGTGTCCCCTCACTCCCCAAAGCATGATAAGTATCCTTTTTCCCTTTATGCCTCATTTTCTGTAAGCACTTAAAATCTGCTTTGTAAGATGTTGATAATTGTATGTGTGACTTGGTTTCTCCATTCAATTACCCCATTTTGCCGCTATAATTTTTTGTTTTCTTAACCACAATTTTTTCTATTTAGTTTATCATATATTAACACTGTTGCCTTAGGTGATTTAAATGAGCCTTTTTAAAAAAATTGGAAATAGTGATTATTCTCGTTTTTGCAGAACAGGCCAAGACCTATAAAGATGAAGGCAATGATTATTTTAAAGAAAAGGACTATAAAAAAGCCGTGGTTTCTTACACTGAAGGACTGAAGAAGAAGTGTGCAGACCCTGATCTGAACGCTGTCCTTTATACCAACCGGGCTGCAGCACATTTCTACCTTGGTAATCCCTTCCGTTACGACTTTGTAGGGGAGCTATAGAACGGAGCACCTACAAGACTCTAAGTTTGACCCCCACCACCTCATGCCTCCTGAGCACTGCCCAGTGTCTCCCTGTTGGTCCCAGTAGTGCTGAGATCTGGTAGCACTGCATTGCCATCCCTGAGCTTCCTCCCATCAGGCCTGGCAGGCCTGGTATCACTGAGAGTTGTCCCCGCACACTGCTTAGGGAGGCCCCTATTAAACAAGAGGAAGGATAAAGTTGTGAGAGAGGGGCCAGAGAAATAGCATGGAGATAAGGCATTTGCCTTTCGTGCAGAAGATCGGTGGTTCAAATCCTGGCATCCTATATGGTCTCCCGAGCCTGCCAGAAGCGATTTCTGAACCTAGAGCCAGGAGTAACCCCTGAGCGCTGCTGGGTATGATCCAAAAACAAACAAAACAAAACAAAACAAAAAAGCTGTGAGAGAAGCCAGCCAGTAAGACAATGAAGGATTTGGAGTGTTGCGGAGGTGTGTCCCTTCAATTGACTTAAGTCTTCTTCCATGAATTAAATGACTTCTATTCTTTTTGAACAACTTATCCTGCTAAATTATGTCTTAGTTAGCATAGCTAGTATATATAAGACTGTGATACTTTTCTTTTTGTTTTGTTTTGTTTTGGGGGGCCACACCCGCTTGATGCTCAGGGGTTACTCCTGGCTAAGCACTCAGAAATTGCCCCTGGCTTGGGGGACCATATGGGATGCTGGGGATCGAACCGTGGTCCTTCCTTGGCTAGCGCTTGCAGGGCAGACATCTTACCTCAAACACCACCTCACTGGTCCCACTGTTTCTTTTTTTTTTTTTTTTTTTTTTTTTT
>PVKC010025847.1:0-16324 GCA_004027635.1 Crocidura indochinensis | reverse complement strand
TGTTTGTTTGTTTTAAGGGATATGCCCAGCTATGCTCAGTGGAGCTATGGGGACTATGTGGATCAAGGAATCAAGCCAGGGATCAAGCTGGGGTCACCTGTATGCAAGACAAGTGACTTAACCTCTGCACCATGATGCTCCATTCAATTCACAAAAATAAAAAAAGTTCTACTCAATGTAAAAAATTTCAGGGGCTGGAGCGGTGGCACAGTGTTAGGGCGCTTGCTTTGTACCTGGCTGAACTAGGACAGACCCTGTGGTTGATACCCCACCCCCACCCCCGGCGTCCCATATGGTCCCCCAACCAGGAGCAATTTCTGAACACTAGCCAGGAATAACCTCTGAGCATCACCACCAAAAAAAAAAAAATTGTAGGCATTTTGATGCCAAATTTATAAAGAATCAATCGGTCATTAGATCCATACTCCTATTAAATAACTTTTTCTGTTTTTATTTAATTTTAATAGTTTATCTATTTTATATGACATCTAATCATCACTTTTATGATTAGCAATGATATTAATTTTTGATAGCATTTTTATTTTATTTTATTTTATATCTGTGATATATATATTTATTTTATTTTATATCTAATTTAAAAAAAGTTTAGTTGGATTTCACTTATGTGGTTTACCGCAGACTTTGAAAGTTTGAAGGCAGACATTCCTTCCACTGGAAACAGCTGCCTGCTACTGGCTACTAACTGGGCAAAATGGGCAGCAGATAACATGTACTATTTGATACATTCAATGCAACTCCAATTTTTTCTGAGACACATATGAAAGATATTTGGGACACAGGACCTAGGAATTGAGATTTACTAGACACTTAAAAGTAAAAAATTGAATAACATTAAAAATATTACTCCTGATCAGCACATGGCACCAGATGAGATGCAAAAAAAAGCCATTAAAATAACATAAAATTTAACATATTTCATGTTTCAATCATTAAAAATCAACACATATTTATATTATGTTCAACTGTAAAGTTCAGTTCTATAATTCATCATACAATTGGTCCCGTTGACCTGAATTACTTTCTTCCTTTTTCACTTTCCCTTCTATAAACTTTTAAAGTCTTGGCTCTTAAGTTAATCACCACATTATAAACTGCTTTCTTTAGTTGTCAGATGCTTGATTAATATTTGCATAAGCATTAACTTTTCATTTCCTATATCAATTTACTTACTACATAAAGGGAATGCTTATGAATTTTTATAAAACTCATTGTGGTCTTCCTCTTAAATAACTTAAATACTTTTAGAAATTGATATATTCTTTTTTTGTTTGTTTCTTTGTTTGTTGAAATTTCTCCAATAGTGTTTGGGGTTACCAGGATTACACCTGAAAGTGCAGAAAGGCCGTGCAATACTGAATCCCTGTCTTTACCTGGCCAACATTCTATCTTTCCTCCTGGATTAATACAGTTTTTTTTTTTTTTGATGGGAGGATGCAAATCTGGCTATGTTCAGGGCTACTCCTGAATCTGTGCTCTAAGATTAATCCTTGCAGTGCTCAGTATCAGCAAAACCTATGCAAAAAATTATTTGTAAGCAAGTGCCTTAACCCTCTACTATGTCTCCAATCCTGAATTCTTTTTTTTTTGGTTTTTGAGTCACACCCGGCAGTGCTCAGGGGTTACTCCTGGCTCCATGCTCAGAAATTGCTCCCTGGCAGGCACGGGGTTCCATATGGGGCACCGGGATTCGAACCGATGACCTTTTGCAAAAAGGCAAACGCCTCACCTCCATGCTATCTCCCGGGCCCCCAATTCTGAATTCTTATTAATTACCTCTGTGAAAAAATACCTTTAAATATATTAGCCAGAAAAACTATCCTAATTAGTCATGGAACAAAGAGTGATTTAGAAACAGTGATTTGAAGTAAGGATAAAGAGAAGGGAGAAGTTGACTCCCTTAGGACAAAGTTCAAGCAGAGTGAATGAGCCTCTCAGTGACTGCTCCCTTCACTGGAATTCTTAAGGGTTGTCCTCCTGTTAGCTAATGACTTGATTCTAAAGATGCCCAGCAAATAGAACTCACAAAGTGAGTAGTATTGTTTCCTGTGTCTCAAGAGAAGCTGGTAAATGTTTTTGATTATTATTGTAGGGATCAATTAGCCTAATAAACACTCAGCGTTTAATCTAAAGTTCTTGAGCAAAGTATATATAGGATCAGAGTGAGAACAAAACAGATTTTAGTAATAAGTGGTCAATTTACAGATGACAGAGTTGACAGCTCTATAATTATTCTTTCCACTCCTTTTTCTAAATAAATATTATTGTTAATTCCATTTGTTTTAAGTATCTTTAACATGTCTTAGTAGCTACTGACTTACCCTATGATGGAAAAATCGACGTATTGGTTGTCTCTCAAGTTTCCCACATACTCATTATCTCCAATTAATCTACCCTGTGAGTTTCATCTGTGTCTCATAAATTGCTTGTCTAATGATTATGCTTAACCTTTCTATGAGTTGCAATCATCGCCTTTATTTTGCTTGTTTTAGGTGTCAGAATTGAAAGCTCTCAAACAAGATACTGACCATACTACATTGGCTCTTGGCAACAATCTGAATGTCAAAGAATCTTGTTAAGAGTCATACCACCCTGAATATACATACTCTCATCTGAGGTTAAAAAAGTATATATTTTTTGACACACTGGGCTTTTCTGCACAGGGATTATTCCTGGGACTAGGCTCATGGGTAGTTCATGGTGGTGCTTAGGGAACAATATGTGGTACTGGGGATGAAATCTGGGTTGGCCACATGCAATGTAAGCATCCTCCCACTCCTAAAGTTAAATTATCATTAACAGACTTATTTACTACTCAAAGTCACAGATACACATGTAATATTTTGGAAAACATTTAATTAATTAGATATGTTAATAATTACTTCTAAATGATTGCCTTTTAATCTACGAAGGAGGACCTGGTTCTGTTTGGCCTGGCTGTATGGTTCTAATGGTTCAATGCATGGGTCAGGTAGGGACTACCAAAACTGCAGTAATGCTGGTTGTGGGCAAAGCTAGTCTGGAGAAGAGCCTTTTCATGTGTTTTAGTCCTTTGAGTAATTTTGCTGTCTTGACTTAATCTAATTTTACTTCAATTCTTTTGATGTTTATAACCAGCATTTGTATTTGATTTTATTCTTGTAAGTATATTATGTATTGAAACGTTTGCTTATATTTTAATTGACTGTAATACACCTGACCAAATTTCCATAAATTATTTTTGCCACAACACACATATGCAGACAATTTGGGCCAACAAACATTTGCACCAACAAATTTTTTTGGAGTTTTTATTATTTTTGTAATATATTTATCTTTCAGGAGAGCAAAGAAAATCAATTACTATATATAGAATAATATCTTTTTTATATTTTTTCTCTCCTATTTTGTTGTCTGCATAAAGGAATATAATAGATTTCTGAGAGTTGATTTAGTAGCCTGCAATATTATCATAATAAGTAAACTGTACAGTATACTAAATCACCAATACAGTTTATTTGTAATAAACAAGTAAACTTACTTCTTGAAGTGTGTGTGTGTGTGTGTACTATCTTTTGAGTTTTCTAAGTATAGACAGTTTCCTAAGCATTATTTTATCTGCAAATACTGAAGTTTGACTTCTTTTACAATCTGGATGGGCATAATATGTTTTCTTACAAAACTACTATGGCCAGGACTTCCACTAGTATATTAGATAAGAGTGGTGAGTATGGCAATCCTGTCTTGTGTTTCATCTTAGAGGGAGTTAAAAATATATAGAATATAAGATTTTTAATTTGAGGTTTATTAAATTTTTTGACCCTATCAAGCAATGCTCAAGATTACTTCTGGATTTATACTCAGGATTTATTACTGTCAGGGTTTGGAAGATCATTTGATATACTAGGGTTTGAACTTACATCAGCTGTGTGTGTCTGGCAAACAATCTATCCAGTGTGCTAATGGTCCAGTTCTATAAGATGATTTAATGTTGTGGAATTTTCCAAAACAAATGTGTTGACATTCATTATTTTGTTCTGAAGAAATAAGAGTATAGAATTCTTTTTAGCAATGTAACATATTTGGTATTAAAATTAATAGCCAAAATTGCAAATCTTGACTCATGCATTTAAAAATAGTTTTAAGAATTGAGTCTATATAGTAGTTTTATAGAAAATAGTTATCACCCTGCATTTTTTTAGATACATAATTTCACAGAACTAAAATCAATGAATATTCAGAATTCAAAAAAAGGAAATAATGATATCCAAGGACAGTAATTAAACAGGAACCTAATTAAGTCTCAAAATGATAACATGAGCACCCAGGACACACAGTTCTTTCTCTGTATCATTACATATTCTAAGCCAACTGCCAAGTAAACTTCTACTTAGTAGATATATTGTCAGCAATAAAATTGCTAGCTGAATTATATGTCTTGTAGGCTATAACAATAAAACTATAGGACAATAGTAAATAATATTGAGATTATTGAGATTCAGAGTTCTGGGAGGATTTAAAACATGCAGTGGGAAAAGGAATACTTTACAGACACTTCGAATACAGAATTTGAATTGAAAGTATCAATTTATTTTTTATTTTATTTATTTTTGGTTTTGGGGCCACACCCGGCGGTGCTCAGGGGTTACTCCTGGCTGTCTGCTCAGAAATAGCTCCTGGCAGGCACGGGGATGGGGGGGGGATGTGGTGGGGGGGGAGGGGGAACCATATGGGACACTGGGATTCGAATCAACCACCTTTGGTCCTGGAACGGCTGCTTGCAAGGTAAATACCACTGTGCTATCTCTCTGGTCCGAAAGTATCAATTTATTAACAAATTTGTTTTGGTTTTGGTCACACCCACCAGTGCTCAGGGCTTAGTTCTATCTTTGCACTTAGGATTCATTCCTAGCGTGCTCAGGGGATTATATGGGATTCTAGGAATCAAACCTGAATTGGCTGCATACAATTCAAATGCTCTGCTGGTTTGTACTATTGCTCTGGTCGTCACATCATTAATTTTTTTTTTTTAAACTTCACAGCTCAGAACATTAAAGAGCCTAAAGCAATGTGATACTGAAAGCATAAACTTATCAGGTATCTACAGCTCAGTCTTTAATAATCCCTTTTTTCAGTAAAGAGACCCGTTAAATATCCAGTTCCACCTTTGGGAAGTGAGCCTAGATTTTAAATGTTAAAAAATAAAATGCTCAAGCAATAATGAGAGTATATCAAAAGGTTAGAGGAGCTTTCACTGGCCAAGTTTGTAATAATCCAAGCACCATATGAACAGTAATATGATCTTAACACATTCAATAAAAATTAACTTTTATGATACGAAAAAGGGGTAGAAGAATCAGCGACAAACATCTGCAAAAATAATTTAGTTAGAAAAATGCATGAGCCAGAGCAATAGCATGGTTGTAGGGCATTCGCCTTATGCAGCTGACCCAGGCAGGCCTGGGTTCGATTCCCAGCATCCCGAATGGTCCCCTGAGCCTGCCAGGAATAATTTCTGAGCGCAGAGCCAAAGTAACCACTGTGTGTCGCAGCATGTGTTCCAAAAACCAATAAATATATAATAAAATAATTTAATAAGAAAAATGCAGACTACAACTTAAATTTGATATCTTAAAATTACCAGTATAATTGTTGAAGCAATGAATAGTAATAGATGTTAACATTTAATAGTTTCAAAATGGGGAACAGACAGAAACATTATCTCAATAACCAGAGAGCAAGACCATTCCTAAACTAATGGATTTCTATGTCTCTTGATGCCATGTAGGGGGATAAACTCAGTATCACCCAAGCTGTATTCCTAACAAAAGTGAATAATTCAGATGTCATCATTTAGCCTAGAAAAGACTAGATAAACCAAGACTGTTCAAAAATCAATAAGCTAAGTATCTCAGAACTTTCACAAATGTTAATTCTAATACGGACAAGGAGGAATAGGGAATTTGTTCAACCTAGATTCTTCAGAGATACTTTGGGGCAAAGTATCATGATATCTGAACTTATTTCAAATAAGTATCTTTTTTATTCTGTATGTGTATGTCTATTAAACCTATACATATTGATCTATCTAAAGAATGAGCAAATATGTCACAACTGGTGAATCTGAAGAAAAGCTGTGTTCTTTTTTATTGTCATAACTTTCCTGAAGGTTGGAATATTTTTTAAAAAAATTGAATGGAGAATAATGGGTTTTCTTGGTTAGAAAGGAATGATGTGTAGTTGGTGGTGTAAACAATATAACAAATAAATCATGAAATTATAATTCTTGAATTTGAATCTCGACTTAAATTTACTACCTGCAATCTTATTCAAATTACCATCACAGTTCACTCCTCACAGAGCAAGTACTATAAGGTGAATGTAATAAAATGAGACATATTTTTATTTTCTCTAAAATTCTTACAAGGGGTGAAAAAATCGAAGAATCAAATAATTGATGTGTTATTATTCTCTGAATGATACAATGTTTTGAAGGTAAAGACAAAATGAGTTGTATTACTTGGAAATTATATCATTCTTAGTCTTTTTCATTATTATCCTGTCTGACTACATCAAATGAGACTTAAAGATCAATGATTTTTTGTTTTCGTATTAACCATGGTTTTCATAATATATGTTATTTAGAAACTGGTACTTTTTTGTTTTATTTTTTGGTTTTGTTTTGTTTTGTTTTGTTTTTGGGTCACACTGGCGGTGCTCAGCTCAGGGGTTACTCCTAGCTCTGTGCTGAGAAATCACCCCTGGCAGGCTCAGGGGACCATATGGGATGCCGAGATTCGAACCACCATCTGTCCTGTGTTGGCTGCATGCAAGGCAAATGCCTTACCGCTGTGCTCTCGCTCTGGCCCTGAAGCTGGTACATTTTTGACATGTTTATTTTAGTTGGGAGTGAAAGAAATCCATGTTGAATTTTCTAGGATCACTCCTGGTGGGGGTTAAAAGACCAGGTGCGGGGATTGAATTCAGGTCGCCCCTGTGTAAGTACCCTACCCTCTGTACTATCTGTCCCTAACCTTGAATTTTTCTATAGTTTTATCCTGCCCAATGACTGTGTTCCACATATGGCAAGAGCCATAATTATTTTTAAAAATGGCCAAGTTTTGGACTTTCAGAGATGGCTCAAAACTCTGGATCACAGGTTTGTTTGAGCCCTTTTCCCAGTACTACATGGCTGTTCCCCAGCATTCTCTGTGTAACTCTGGCCAGGTGGAGTATATACACCCAGCGCTTCAGGTGGTCCCCTCTGCTAGTGACTGAGGGTTTATTTGGGGGGTAGACCTAGGGGTGCCCAGGGGTTATCCCTGGCTCTGCACTCAGGAATCATTCCTGGAGGACTCAGAGGAACATATGTGATGTGAAAAATTTAGCCTAGGTCGGCCACCTGCAAGGCAAACGCCCTAACCCTACTGTTTGTGCTGTGGCTCTGGCTATATGATTGAATTTTTTTATTGCACATACTGCATCCATAGAGACTGGCATCCTGATTCAGTCAGGTCAGAAGTCTTGGAAAGTAATTTGATTGAATATGAGGAGTATGCATGGAGATATGAGTTGGAACACACATACTACATAGCCTGGGAATACTAAACCAGATTGGTCTAGTGTTTATGCTGTTGTTGTAACTTTTGGTGTATGTGTGGTGGGCAGGGGCACCCACACTGGGTGGTCTCACAGGTATCATATCTGGTGAGTTGGGTACTGGAGCTTGAATACATGCAATGGCTGTTTACATGCAAGTTGTATACATGCTGTACACATGTTGTATACTTGCAAGGGAAATTGGACTATTATCCCTGGGATTGGCTCTCAGCTTCCTTGAGTTATTGTGAGAAAAGCCCCTTATTTTTGTGGTGTTAACCCCAAACATACAAATACAAAGTGATAGTAAAATTATTATTGGTTGCTTTTTATATTATGGATGCTTCTGATATAGAATCTGGTTTAATTATATGCATCTGAATTTAAAAAATTAGAGTGAAATAATTTAAAAATAATTTAAAAATTAGAGTGAAATATTCTGAAATCATTACGAATAAAAAAATAGTGACTCAGTGAAAGAGTATAAAGGTAGTTAAACAGGTTTGCTCCTTAAAGGTTAACAAAATTCATATTCATGGCCACAGTACTTGTTTTGAGCTATACTTGATGCTGCAGATGAATAGCATTAACTCCTATATAATTGGAATTTCACCCAAACCTTTTGGGAATTCTTTCCATTATTAGCATTCATAGCCGGCAAACATGTTTACACCACATCAGTAAAAAATTCACTTTTCTTTTAAGAGGTTTTCCTATTGGAAAGCATTTAGTATTAGCTAAACAATCACCTCTGGTATCCTCCAGATGATAGCAAGAAGCAACAGTAATGCCTCACAATTTAACAGATGGCACATACTACTTTCAAAAAGTAGTTAAGGATAATTGTCTAATTATGTATGAAGGAAAGGAGCTATGGGCAGCATACGGAATCACATTTGCTCAGTCTAAGTAGATGGTGTCGAGTATAAGATTCAGTTATTACCATGTGTTGCAGTTTGGATATAGAATCACAAGCCAGACTCATGGTTATACTAAGGTAACTGTGCTATTTTTTAAGCAGTGTTTGACAAAGTGAATAGATACAGTATTATTAGCTGCGTTTTGATTCACAACGAGAGGAACTGAATAGAAGAAAAGAATAAAAGGTTGCGAAAAAATATCAGATGACCAAAAGGCATGAAATAGGAAGCTTCTTTCACAAAACAGCCTAAAATGTTCACAGATCATTAACTATTATATACAGTGACTATCATCACTAGACCTGAGATCTGATAGAGTCAATGTGTTTCTGCCTAGAAGCAACATTACCACTTACTGTTCTGTAAAAGGAAACTGTAAGAATCCAGTTCATTTACAGATGTGATCTGGAATCTAGAGCCAGAAACATAACAAGCATTGATTCTTGTTGAAATTAAAATTTAGGAAACATTCTGCTTTGTTTGCTGAAAAAAACCAAGGCAGAATAAGAACAAATATTAAAATAAGTGGGAACTGGCTACTCCTGTCCTGCTGATCGCCAAGCATTTGCAAAATGCACTATGTTTATTTATTATTGTTAATATTTTGCTGTTAGGAATTAAACTCAGAACCTCATACATGTAAACAGGAGCTCTACTACTGGTTCATATCCCAACTCCCCACGATATATTTAATTTTTTTGTTGTTGCTGTATTCTTTTCTCTCTTCCTTTTTTGAAAATAATTTTTATTGTGACCAAAAATGAATAACAAATCTTTCATAGTAATATTTAAGATACAGAGTGACAATAAATCAGGGCCATTCCCCCCATCAGGGTTGTCTTCCCTCCACCCCTTTTCCCAGCATATCCCATATCTTCCTCCTTTTCCCCCCCAGAGTGCTAGTGTAGCTGTTCCCCTCTGTGTATAGCTTGTTGTAGACAGGCTATCAATTCTGTTGTTGTTGACTTTGGGTTTGGAGTTTAAGTCTGATCATTTTTTATTTCCACTCAATGTTATATTTAATTTTTTTTTAAAAAAGAAAAAGTTTCCTAGGCAATTTTTTTTGTTTGTTTATTTGAATTTTTGTCCACAGACAATGGTCCTCAAGGCTTACTCCTGCCTCTGGGGATTATTGTTGGCAGGGTTCATGAGAGCAGGTGTGGTTCCAGAGCCTGAATATGGGTTGACTATGTACAAGGCAAGCATATTACTTGCAGTACTGTCTTTCCAGCTCCCAGACAAATACTGTATTGTATTTATTTTTACAGGTTCACTGTTTTATTTTTTTCTTTTAATATAATATCTTTATTTAAGCATATGATTACAAACATGATTGTAGTTGGATTTCAGTTATGAAAAAAACACCTCCCTTCACCAGTGCAACCAATTCTCACCACCAATGCCCTTAGTCTCCCTCCTCCCCCATCCCCTGCCTGTATTTGAGACAGGCATTCTATTTTCTCTCGCTACCATTGTCATGCCTGTTGTCAGTATAGTTATTTCTCTAATTGTGCTCACCACTCTTTGTGGTAAGATCCTTCCAGCTCTCATCTCTATTGTCTCTGGGTGTTATTACAATACTGTCTTTTATTTTTCTTAAATCCCACAGATGAGTGAGACTATTCTGTGATTATCTCTATCTCTCTGATTTATTTCACTCAGACAAATATTTTAATCACTTTTAGCTTTAGAGAAATAAATGTGAGAAAGAGCTAAATCTATGAACTCTACTTGATACTATATGAATTAGATATTTAATATATATGTATTAGATTCAATAGATGTTTTAAGACTTACATATACATCCTAGTGGAATCCCTAACAACCCAATATTATACAGAAGGCACACACCCATCATAGAGCCCAGGAAATTGGAAAACCGAGACAGCTAACTCTGAGGGGTCAACACAAAATTAACTTAAGGTACAAACTCTACCTGATGCTTTGGTGTTTATGTTTAAGTTGGCTACAGAATTCTGTTTGCATAATTGTTTTCCCTTAGTGAAACGCAGAGACCAACTTCTAACATATGGAAACATTTCCACACTATAAGAGAAAAAAAGATTTTAAAATAATGTCATATGGAGTATACGTTTCCAGCAGAGAGCACTAGATAATATTTCACGGGGAAAAATTAATAGTCAATGTAGTTTGTATCTCTCTCTGTATTCTCAGATTCATTTCTCAAAAAACAAGTGTTTTTTGAATCCATTGACAAAATACAGAACTTTAAAACTATTTTACAATATTAGTCTGCTTCTCAGAGAGTAGATAAAAATTAAAACAAGAAGTAATTCCATACATTTAATAGTGTGTGCATCTACTTAATTTTCAAAAATAATTAAGTTGGAAATTTTATATAGACTAATGAAGTTTATTAAGATGAAATAAATTGTATTTTTTTGAGAAAACTAAGCTTTATATAACAGGTAATTTAAGATAGCAGAGTTATCTTGGATCTAGAAAATATGCTTGTCTCTTTGCATTATTTTTTCTATTCCTACTAGGTTTCTTTCATTCTTTTTTGCCTTTGAGGAAAAGAACAAAATGTTGGAAAACATTTTTTCTCTTCTCATGACTTCAAAATTTCCAGCAATGTTAAAATGTCTATTTAAGATGTCATTGATGTTGGTTGCAATTATCTATGAGCCTTGGAATTTTCCTATAGTAATGAAAAGTTGGCAAATAGGTTAGTTTTGAGCTTCTGGGTAAAAGTATTTATATTCACTAATACGAGGGCACTGTGCTTCTTTTACAATTGTTGCAATTATTTAAGTTTGAAACATCAAATTTCAAATGTATTTTACAGCACTCAATTTTGGAAGATAGTTCCTTCAGTTAATATCACAGAATAGTTCATAAGAAACGCCTGTGCTCAGAAAATAGTGTTTAATAATGTTTTTGCTTAGCAATGAAAACCATTGTTCTCCTAAAACATTTTGACCCTTATATCTCTAACGGGGCAAATAATTTTAATTAGTGTTTGCCCATATAATAAATACCTATAAAATGCTTATTTTATTGTATCATATATAATGTGTGCAACGTTGGTGAATACTAACACATGGGTGTGCTGTAATAGGTACATACACACAAAATACAAAATTCTTAGGCAATGTATTGAACACGAAGAAGGAAAGGTTTGAGAAAAAAGCAAACTGAAAACTTCCCTCACCAATACAGACTGAAACTGACAACAATAACATAAACCCAGTAAGCACACCACATTTGGAGTGAGAGCTAAAAAGAAAAAGGGATATCAAGAGCAGACTATTTTGCATTAACCCTCCAACCTTCCACTGCGAACTCGTCAATAGGGTGATTTCTTCAGATTTGGGACTAATAGGGACAATCTAACAACCTCATTCCACATAATTTTGAAATAAAAGTCGCGCTAGAAAGAAAGATATAATCAGCCCATAGCCATAGGATCCCTTTTTTTTTTTTTCAGCACTAAAGAGAAAATAATCAGGGAAGCAACCAGTTGGTTGCAATGAGGAAACAGGGAGGGAATAATTATCAGTTCGTAATCGCTGTGACCATTACCCTGCTCTATAGTCTCCTCTTGAGCGAGGCCTCTGCACCTGGCACTTGTGCATGCTTGCAGCTGAGAGAGGACACAGAAGGCCAGGCCATAATGGCCTGCTTCCCAGCCCTCCGAGCAGGTCGCCATCTAAATGGCTGCAGATGTTTGCGAAGAATGATCACTCTTAGGTACTCTCCTTCTGTGGTAATCCCAGGGTCCTGTGGCAGCCAGCAGCTTGAGCTCTTTAACATAAAGGCCAGGCCTGAATTAAGGGTCTTGGAAAACCTTTGATAGACTGGAGCTTTAGATGTTCTAAGCAGATTGTGAAAATCGCTTACAACAAAGGGCCAGGTTAATTTCAAAAGATTTTTTTCTTTTATAAAACACGAAATCCATGTTATGCAGCTTCTGACGAGTTTCTATAAAGTGATAAGTTCGTCTGATGTCGTTTTGTGAATTTTAAGCACATACCACTTGTTAGCGAGGCTCTGTTTCTGATTAAACGATTAAAAGGGGGTTCAGAAAGGGGGTTTGAAATCAGGTGCATTCAATAAGCCTCTATTTGAGTTGGCACAGACGCAGTTGCCTATGTTTTCTGGTTAAGCTAGTACTGTGAGTTTATCACCTGTATGACTGGTGGTAAAATGTTATTTTGCTTCAATAAACATACTGTCTGTAATTTCTATCAGGTATTGTTAAAGTATATTCATCGACGTGCTGAATTAACTTAATGTTATGTGGCTAGTAATGCACTCGTTAGATTTACTGATTTTTAATTGTGATTTGTGCTTGCTGATTTGCTGGGACTTTCAGGAGAAGGAAAGGCGTTTAAAGGCAAAGCAAGCACTCCATTTAAGCTAATAGATGAAACACATTTATTACCATTACATTTGGCCAATTGAGAGAAGAAATGACTTTCAATAGAGAGGACATTTAAGAATTTCTGTTTTGCAGACTACATTATTGTTCTCTATGATTCTGAGTGGGAGAAATACTTTGTTCATAATTTATGGAATGAGTTTGAAATTTGGCTTTGGCTAGAATCGTGGATCCTTTATTGTAAGCTCTTCAATGCAATTTATCTTCCTTGGGGAAAACACTTGTCTTTCTTAGAGTTTGTGAACACTCTCTGGAGTGGACTGAAGGAGTTGCCAAGAGACAAGCTGGGCTGTGTGAAATAGCAAAATCCAAAAACTTGGATCATGGCTTCTATCAATACATACAGTCCAATCATTCACCTGACAAAACAGCAGAATTTTGAGCTGTTTTCTGGGTAGAACTCAATTGTTTTTATTTAAAACAATATATATATATATATATATATATATATATATATATATATATTTTAGACATACATACTTTCTACTTGGAGAGACTAAGTTGTCTAAATTAAATGACTTCTTAAACAATCACATTGCCTGAAAGCTACTGGATATGAATGCTGTACATTGAACACTGTTCTAAAGGCAGTAATTTCCCACCTTCTGCATTGTATTTTTGTATATGCATGTATGTGTGCGTGTGAGAGAGATAAAGATTGTATGATACCCTCTCCTGGTATCTCAGGGGCACTTTTAGAGACACACATTTCTTGTGTCCATTTCTGAAATAATGAAATTAAACTAGATTTCAAAATTGTGTTCATTATTTGGAAAAGATTGTTATGAGGTTTTAATTAGAAGTTATGTGCACTGAGAGATTTATGGATGTAAATTTCCCTGGACACATGGTTCTCATTATAGTGGCAGTGAACCAATAACTTTTACGTGATTCCCATCGCCATTCCCCCAGCCACCCCCTGTGAAATTGGAATCATATTAGAGGTCACCCAGGTTTATGAAAGAAAAGTGGACATTTATAGATTTTCTTGAAACAGGAATCCTTCTGTTTAAGAAATAAGCCAGAAATACCATAGAAAAGATTAGCTAAATTATTCTTTGTCATGTAAGTGTGGGAAAACAAAAACTCTCTGGAACTTGAGCTTTTCCTATGGCAATATATATTTTTTAAATGTGCAGTCTCTATGAAGAATATCTTATTCAATTCGGAGTTGGGGTAGTAATCAGACTATGTCCCAGTCATTTTACTATCACATTACATACTGTACATAAGAGATTTACATAAAAGCACAGCCATTAGACTGTATGGGATACATACAAAGAAACAACCACTTGGATTACTGCATTATGAAGTGGCCTCTGTTTGAAAGTAACTTGCTTCTTCTTGGTAAATATTATTGGTATCATGTATGCCTTAACAATCTTCTTTTAGAATGTATAATTCTGAAATCTCTCTTGATTTCTAGGATGCTTGCCTGATTTCATAATTTCCAGTACCTAAGGGTTCAAATGGGCACACGAACTTTAGTAAGCAGAGGACTCTTTAGACATGGAAAATACATCCTGTATTCCTATATTATAAATATTATATGTTAGTCTTTGATGGGAAAAATATGCTTTCCTAAAACTATTATGAATTAGTTCAGTAGCATTCTAAAATTTGTCATTATAATATGTATATGCATATAGCAGAAAGTATGATAATATATCATTTATTGAATATAGAAATTGAAAAAGAATCTGTCGATTTAAGAACTCCCCATAATATGACTCATCAAAGATAAGCAATGAGAGGTTTGAAAATATTGCTTTAAAATTATATTGAAATATTCATGATCCAGTTTAAAACAATAATAACAAGAGAAACATTTTATTTGGTGTTCTGAGAAAATATAAATTCTTGGTTAATTATTGCAGAAATAACATTAAAAAATTAAAATCAACCTTGATATAATTTCTCTAAATTTTGTATACATATAAAATAATCATATCTACAAATTTATTAAAATACTGAAATTTCAGTGAGTAGAAATGGTGGTAAGTGTGTGAGTTACTACAAATTTTCCCAAAGTCTTCCCCTAGATTAGAAATATTTTTCAGGCTGAATGCTAGTCAGAAAGCTGAGCGATCATTTTGGCCTTGAAAATAAACGTTGAACTTAAAACCAAGAATATACTGGAATATCCTATGGGAATTTAAGACTTTTTGAACCAGAATTATGAGGTCTCTCTTTAAAATTCTATGAGTTGCCTACCTACTCTTTTTCCTCTCTCTAAAGATTCTTCCCCTGGGAGAACATATTTCTGCAAACCAGTTTTAGAAACTGGGAAATGTTATAGCTCATGTGTGTCCTGTTGATCTTCCACAATAACTATTACGCAGTTGCAACTATCCCCTCAAGTCATAGCCAACACTTACTCTAAAACCCTTGCCTGTGGCCTGGAGAGAGAGTACTTTGGGCAAGATGCTTGCCTTGTATGCAGCCATCCTTTGACCACATATGATCTCAAGTACCTTTATGAATTTTTCTTGAGCACAGAGCCTGAGCCAGCTCTGGGCACAGTTAGGTGTGGCCCAAATAGAAATACAACAATTATATATAAAAATTAAAAGTCTCAGGAGCCGGGAGGTGGCACAGGAGGTAAGGTGCCTGCTGCCTTGCCTAGGACGGACCACGGTTCGATCCCCCGGTTCCCATATGGTCCCCCGTGCCTGCCAGGAGCGACTTCTGAGCGCATAGCCAGGAGTAACCCCTGAGCATCACTGGGTGTGGTCCAAACCCCCACCCCCAAAAAAAGGAAAAAAAATTAAAAGTCTTGCATAGCAAGCACATTCTATGAGATCAAATTCCTATGTTGCTGAATGTATCTCTGGTGATCAGAACACTGCTTTTACATGTAATCTCCAGATGGACCCAGAAGATGCTTCTGTCACTTAAAGCACAAATGCAATAGGAAGCTTTGACTTTGACTTTAATTTTAAGGAATAGGTTAAGAATCTCAGTATCACTGAAGAGCTTCTGATGATCCTTAGTAACCACATAACTATTGTGCTGTAGACAAACAATACATAATACAGGAAAAATGTTCCAAGGGAAAGGATTTGTGAAAATTGAATCTAAGTTGCCTTATTATAAGAATGGAGAGTCAGTGGCTAGACCGCTGAAGACCAGAAAGTATTCTTTCAAATTTCCATAGGAAATGATCAGTTAGGAACTTAATAATCAAATTGACCTTTTCGCAACACAATTAAAAAATAGATGAATGGTTGGTTTAGTAGCAGCACATTATAAATGCTCCCGAACCTACAACCATAAAGCAATCAGTTTGTTAGTGGATTTCCTAATTACCTAATTCCTGTGCCTAAGTATGTTTGAGTGTGTGTGTGTGTGTGTGTGTGTGTGTGTGTGTGTGTGTGTGTGTGTGTGTGTGGGGGGGGGGGCG
>PVKC010025846.1:0-16318 GCA_004027635.1 Crocidura indochinensis | reverse complement strand
ACAAGACCCCAGAATGAGGCTGTGAGCCATGAGGAAGTGGGGGGAAGAGGAGGTGCACAGGCGGGATCTTCCCCAGGCACCTTCACACAATTGCGAACTCATCTGAGCAGTACTTCCAACAATCTAAAGAGAAAACCTGAAGGATGGAGTTTTCACTCTGGTCTTGATCTTTTGATAACTGGTTTTGGTAAGAAAAAGACAAGTTATTTTCCCCATTGTTCATCTACAATGAGGTAATAATGTTTAGGATGAAGCCAACAAGGCTTTCTAGACAGCAGTTTTTGGGGAGGCCTAGAAGGAAGGCTTCACTCCTAGGAAGGAATTTTAGGCAAATCATCACCCGAGAGTTACCAGTCTATGGTACAGGTGAGAGAGCAAGCAGGCACTTCCTACAAAACTGCCCAGGCTCCAGGCTCATGGTACCTGCCTGCCCAGGTGAATACCACCTCACTTCAAACAGAGACACTCACTGCCCTGACGGAAGCCACAGTCCTGGAGGTGAGTCAGGAAGAGAACTACAGGAACAGCTGAGCTGACGAAAGAGCATAGCCTGCCTCCATGGCTCCTTCATACCAAGGAAACCAGCATATTAATAACCCTGTGCCTCGTAAGGTGCTTGGTACATGAGGCTAGCTCCAGCTTTATTTATGATTACTTTCTCCTTGGAGCTACTATTTCTACAACTATAAAACTAGCCTTCTTGGAGTAAGGGTCACAGAGAAGGCTCAATGGTTAGAGCACATTTAAGCATGCTGGAGGCCTGGTTTCAATCCCCGGTACTCAAGGTCCTTGTACATTGGCAGAAAAAAAGCTGCCCTCCCAACACATTCATGCATTAGTGAGCGCGCACACACACACACACACACACACACACACTGAGCAATGTTGGATACAGTCACCAAAAGTAAGAAATAGTAAAAAAGAAATGCTATAATAATAGTCCAGTCTTGAAGGAACACCCACCATTCTTCACTGGGGTCCTGGGGCGGAGGGATATCTTTTTCAGAAAGGTGTTCATCTTCATCATCTTTGTCTTCCGTCACTCGAGAAGCTGTGTGGGCACCAGACGCTTCCATTTCTCGGTGCCTGTCTATGATCTTCTGTGTGAAGTCCACAAGGTACATATCCTCTACCTCCTCGTCTAGGGCAGAGAAGTGAATCCTCAGTCTTTTTTGTTTGGGGGCATGGCCTGGAAGTGCTCAGGAATTACTGAATCTGTGCTCAGGGGATCACTCCTAGTGGGTTTGGGTGCCTACACAGGGGTCAGGGATTGAATCCAGATTGACCCTTTGCAAAACAAGTGCCCTACCCATTGTGTTATCTCTCTTTCCCCACTTGTCTTAAGCCCTGCCATCAAAGAAGGAAACAATGAAAAGAACAAAGAGGGGGACCCGGGAGATAGCATGGAGGTAAGGCATTTGCCTTTCATGCAAAAGGTCATCGGTTCGAATGCCGGTGCCCCATATGGTCCCCCGTGCCTGCCAGGAGCAATTTCTGAGCATGGAGCCAGGAGTAACCCCTGAGCGCTGCCGGGTGTGACCCAAAAACCAAAAAAAAAAAGAACAAAGAGGGCCAGGACATATTTAGGGTATCCCTCATCACACCTGCAGACTGGCATAATTCACCCTCTGGCGTGGTCTCCAACACCCAGAGAAGAAGGTTGAGGAGAAACAAAACCAATGAGACCTGACAGAACTGAGGAGACAGAGTTGACAGGACTGAAAGAGATAGAGACTGAGGGACCTGGCAGAGCAGCTGGCAGTAGCCTATGGGAAGCCTGAACTTCATAAACCATTCTGAAAAGGCCCCCAGTTGCCAAGCTGCCTGCTGACTTGCCAACATGCCAGTAATCCTGCTTCCAAAAGCACCTCTCCCTGGTCAGACAAACCAGACTTCCAGGGCTCTCCTGATGGTCCTAATTTTCCTACTAGAAAATTTCTTATTAGCAAGAAACTCTTCACTACTCAGGACTGAATGGAAAGGGAAAAAAAATCTATGGTTCAAAAATATCATCATCATCATCATCATCATCAAGCCATGAAGGGCTAAAGTAATAGTACAGCAGCAAGTCGGCTTGCCTTGCACATGACCTACCTAAGTTCCATCCCCAGTACCCAATATAGTCCCGAGATCCCTGAATCAAAAATTAAAAAAAAAAAAAAAAAAAAAAAAAAAAAAAAAAAAAAAAAAAAAGGAGGAACAGAAAGGCATGAGCTGGAGATGTGACTGAGAAGTAAAGCACTTACCTTGCATCTATGGGAACCAGGGTTCCAGTCCATCTCCAGCATAGAAGAAAATAAAATAAAAAAAGCCACACAATACCTCAAAGGAATAGAGATACTCTCTCTTTCTTTCTCTCTCCTCTCTCTTCCTCCAGCCCCCATCTCTCGAGCACATACCTTACAAGAGCACCTACCCACTGTGATTGTTCATTACACTGTGTTTGCTTTGCGTTCTGCTGTGACCACTACTACATGATGGTCTCTTAGATTGAGTGCAGAAGCATATTTATAAGGAACTTTCTGGTACAGAAACCTGGTTTACCAACATACACTAGTCGACCATAAGCCACAGCTGATGGTGCTGTCTCTGCACTGGTACAGATCATAACCAGTAGGATTTTAAAAAAGGATCACTCATTTTTTTTTTTTTAAAGTCACCCTGTAGCACAGCAGTAGGGAGTTTGCTTCGCATGCAGCCAACCCGGGACAGACCCAGGTTCGATCCCCAGCATCCCATATGGTCCTCTGAGGCTGCCAGGAGTGATTTCTGGGTGCAGAGTCAGAAGTAACCCCTGAGCGCCGCCAGATGTGACCCCAAAAAAACAAAAACAAAAAATAAAAATTCACCTCGTTTCTAGGTTTCCTTTCTTATATAGCAACTTTAACAACAACAACAACAACAACAAAAATAACACAAGGCAGTATGAATTACAGAAAACAAAAATATAAATAAATAATTATTTACCTATAAAGTCTCCTTGAGTCATTTTTTCATATAACTTGGCTTTTTCTTCCAATTTCTCCCTAGGAGAAAACAAGAGTTAAAAATGGCAGCAGAAAGGGGCCAGAGCAATATAGTGGGTAGAGTTTTGCCTTGAACATGGCTGGCCCAGGTTCATTCCCCAGCATCCCATATAGTCCCAAGTCTGCCAGGAATAATTTCTCAGTGCAGAGCCAGAGGAGTAACCAGTAACCAGGAGTATTGCCAGGTGTGACCAAAAATCAAAAAACTAAACCCCAAATCAAAACCAAAAAAAGACACCGTGGCAAAAGGATAATACAGCAAGTAAGGTCTTGCTTTGTATATAGCCAACCTGGGTTCGATTTCCAGCATCCCATATGGTCCCCCAAGTAGTGATCCCTGAGTGGAGAGTGAGAAGCCTGGAGTGCAAAGCCAGAAGCACTGAGCATTGTCAGATGTGGCCCCAAACAAAACTAAGCTTTGATAGTTTGATAGTGATATTATGATTATGGCCTCATCCACAGAAAATAAATGTTGTAATATTGAAAGCTATCAGGGCGTTTAACAAAAATTCTCTATGAAAAACTTAACTATATATATGAAGAATGCCAGAATATTCTTTAAACTCTTTCAGGGACCGGGCAGTGGCGCTGGAGGTAAAGGTGCCTGCCTTGCCTGCGCTAACCTAGGATGGACCACGGTTCGATCCCCCAGTTCCCCATATGGTCCCCCGTGCCTGCCAGGAGCGACTTCTGAGCGAATTGCCAGGAGTAACCCCTGAGCGTCACTGGGTGTGGCCCAAAAACCAAAAAAAAACAAAAACAAAAACAAAACTCTTTCAATTATTTTTATGCTTTGAAGTTAAAAAAAAAAAGCTAGGAGAAAAACTTTAAGGTTATTTCCTGATCACTGATGTCACTGATACCTAGATTCCCTAATATCTTCAAACATCACCATTATAGAGACTTTCTTTATTTTATTTTATTTTTGGTTTTTGAACCACACACGGTGACGCTCAGGGGTTACTCCTGGCTATGTGCTCAGGAGTCGCTCCTGGCTTGGGGGACCATATGGGATGTCGGGGATCGAACTGCGGTCTGTCCTGGCAAGGCAGACACTGGCAATAGCGCCACCATGCCAGTCCCTATAGAGACTTTCTTAAAATATGCCCTGATAAGGGGCCGGGCGGTGGCACTGAAGGTAAGGTGCCTGCCTTACTGTGCTAGCCTTGGACCGACCACGGTTTGATCCCCGGTGCCCCATATGGTCCCCCAGGCCAGGGGTGACTTCTGAGCGTATAGCCAAGAGTAACCCCTGAGCATCACTGGGTGTGGCCCAAAAACCAAAATAAATAAATAAATAAAACAACATACCCAAAATATGCCCTGATAATCTCATGATCCAACAGAGGCTCAGTAGGACTCTGAAAATTATTTTGGTTCAGGAGATCATGCGGTGATGAGGATCAGACCCCCGGTTCTGGATGAAGAGCCTGATTTCCAGCTCTTCAGGGAGTTTCCAATACTTCTCTCCTTTCATCTTAAACTGAGATGAATCTTTAGTCCTTAAAGTACCACAAGTGCCATTATTTCTAGAACATTTGTAATATGTATAGGGGTAGTGGGTTAGAAGTATAACCAAGGGGCCAGAACGATAGTACAGCAGTAGGGCCTTTGCTTTGTAAATGGCTGACCCAGGATGGACCTGGGTTCAATTCCTGGCATCCCATAGGGTCCCCCAAGTCATGAGTGATTTCTGAGCACATAGTCAGGAGTAACCCCTGAGCATCACTGGGTGTGGTCCAAAACCAAAAACAAACAAACAAACAATAAAAAAAGAAGCATAACCCCATGCCAAAAAAAAAAAAAAAGCCTAATTGTCAAAGTTGAACTTTCATTTCTGTGTGTGAGCGGCCTCGGAGGAAAGTCAGTTTTCACCTTACCTAGCTTTGTCTAAAGTCTTCTGTTCCTCAATCTTCTGCTCAGCGTCCTTCTCAGCCCGGTTGGAAACCCCTGCATTCTGTTTGCTCCAGATACTTGGTTTCTGGAGAAGAATTTAAAAAGATAAAAATAAAGCATCAGATTGCAAAAACTCTATGTGACTAGCTGAAGAAAATACAGGAAAATAATTAATTCTCATAAATCAACCGAGATAGTTAGGTCTCCTAACAACCATCCTATGTCTTGCAAATGTACTATCTAAGACAGAGTTCTAATTGAAAGAAACCTACAAAGAATCTGTATATAATTTCAGAGTTATTCCTTTACCTTTTATCTCCTGAAGGGTTATAACCTAATTCAAGACTGATGAAAATGCATGCCTTAGAGAATCAGTAATACAAAAATAACAGCTATTAAAAAAAAAAAAAACCAGCTAAAATTAGAAAAAAATTCATACCTCTTAAAGTTCCTGACATTTTCCATTATATTTCTATACTGTCTAAACATTTCAAGATTTTTTTCTCTTTTGTTTATGCCTGGGCCACACCCATCAATGCTCAGGGGTTACTCCTCACTGTACACTAAGGAATTATTCTTGGCAGGATTTAGGGCACAATATGAAATGCTGGGTGTGAACCCAAGTTGGACACGTACAAGGTAAGGGTCCTATCTACTGTACTATCTCTCCATCCCCAACATTTCTAGATTTATAAGTAGTTCTCCACAATCATCCAAGAGAATGCAAACAAACCATTTAAGCATATTAAGCTTATACTATTAAACATATGCAATTTAAGTAGAAGTGCTAAAAAAATTTAAACAACGCAATAAAAAACTAACCAATATTGATTTTTATGTTAAATATTTCACATAGATGTTAAAATGCTAATTTTCTTACTTATAATATTGATAAATTCTATCCATAATTTCCAATAATTATATTTACAATATTCCTACTTATAATATTCTCTATACAATTTATATGTAGATCACGTTCAAAAAAGCTGTTTAATTCTTCTATGTTAAAATCTAATGATGATACTTATCTTATTTTTACCTTGTTAGTTGTTTTTGGTTTCCCCAAGACTCCAGAATCTTTTAGAAGTTTTTCTTGCTTGAATTCTTCTTGTTTTCGGAAGAGTTCAGCCTTAAGGTCTACCAACTAGAATAAAATCCAAAGCAAATAAAAACATTTCATTAATTCTGGTGAGTGACTAATTTTAGTTACAATCCTCAAAGAAAGATTTTAAGTTCCTATAAGCAGACAAAAAAAGAATACAAAATTAACCCTGAGAAGGTTGGTACAAAAGAAACAGATCCTATTTCTTCCCGGCTCTGTTGAAAATCAATTTGACAAGTCCAACCCTCAATGATTTTCCCCTGAGCAAAGGGAGAGAGAAAAAGCAGAGTCTATGCAGTGTGGATGCAGATTCTAATGCAGCTGACAGGAAATACTGCACTAAACTTGGCCTTTTATTATGATAATTTCATCTCAGTTTATTGTCACAGCTTATTATTTCTAGAGGGAAGAGCCTCTGCTTCCCACATGAGAACCCAGTACATGACTGGTACTTAACATTGAAGAGTAGGACACAAACATGAATGGCAGACACATATGCTACATAGAAAACTATCACCTAACATTGAAGGCAGCTCCTAAGCCCAGGGAGATAAAATGTACTTCATTAACTGTAGCAGCAAGCAGCAGAAAAGTTTAATGAAGGAAGCGAGGCCTTTTGCCCAGAGCCATAGAAGCTGATTTGAGCAGAATTTTAAATAAGAAACAAGATTTCAACAGCTTGAAATAAAGGGAACAAAGTGAATGGCTAAGAGCAGTGCCATGCTGCAGTATGCCTGAGAATACTGAGGAGGGGGGCCACACCCAGGGGCATTCAGAGGTTACTCCTGGCTCTGTGCTCAGTAATAGCTCCTGGCAGGCTCAGGAGACCATATGGGATGCCGGGGATCAAACCCAGGCCTGTCAGGTCTGCTTCATGCAAGGCAAACTCCCTACCACTGTGCTATCTCTCCAGCCCCATAAGCCACAGAGTTTAAGGATGGAAAATGCCAGGACTAAAGTGACAGAAATGCAAGTAGGATACTTGCCCTGCACCTGACTGACAAGTATATAGTCCCCAAGGAGTGATCCCTGAGCACAGAGCTAGGAGCAAGCCCTAAGCACCACTGGGTGTAACCCAACCCTAATTAATTAAATAAAATTAAAAGCAAAGCCGTTTCTTCTCTCTCCCCCACCCCCCCCCATCAGACAGAGAGTGAAGATCAACGAGGATGGGGTTGGTCAGTCCAATAGCTGTTACAATAGCTGTCACAATAGCTTTACTCTGCAACTTTACCAGTTACTTATCCTGAAATTATACTATTCTACTCTATACTTTACTATACTACTGTATTCCATTCTTTACTATAAATATATTATGAATACTATACTAATCATACATACTATACCTAACTATTCTATACTATACTATAAATATAAATAAGTATTTATATGCAAATATAAATATTTATATAAATATAAATATCTTTACTCTGTAACTTTACCAGTTCCTTATCCTAAATTTATACTAACTATTCTATTCTATACTATACTCTTGTATTCCATTCTATACTATACTATACTATAAATAAATATATTATAAATACTAATACTATTTATTTAAAAAAAAAACTATACTATTTTTCAGTATTGGAAAAGGAACTCAACCACTGGGACACTCTGGGTGTTCCCTCTTGGGCCTCCCCAAAAAAGTTGCAATCAATTCTCCATTACACCAGGGAATAGGCCATCCATTGTGATTATCATGGGAATGTCATGCACACACACAAGATGAGCGTGCATGCATGGATAAGAATCCTGCCTGCTACTGCAGCCCCTATGGCATGGTCTGGAGGGCTGCTAGGCCTCAAGAAGGTGGGTGGATCTGACCTGTCAAATGCAGCAATCGGATGTGAACCTGGGGTTCCCCAGAATGGTGGTAAGGACCCCCTCTTACTGCTCATACTCACAGAGGACGCTGTCACCTCCAAAGGCTTTTTTCTCCGGTCCATGGTGGTCCCCCAGGGTGTCCTGGACCCAAATTGATGCTTCCCTTGGCCTGTCCCAGATCGACTTCCGGTGTCGATTTCCGGCACAGCCGGAAAGTGTCGCAAAAATAGCGATTTTTACGGCGTAGAATGTAAGAAGTGACGTGTGCGGCGCCATCTTGGGAAGGTCAAGACCGTGTCTCTCTCTCTTCTCTCTCTCTCTCTCTCTCTCTCTCTCTCTCTCTCTCTCTCTCTCTCTCTCTCTCTCTCTCCTCTCTCTCCCCCCCATCAGACAGAGAGTGAAGATCAACGAGGATGGGTTGGTTTGGGCGCCATGTTGAGAAGGTCCGTCGGAAATCATTGGCAGGGCCTGGACGCATTGTTCCTCCATGTTGAGTGAGGCAGATTGGATAGTGGGTGCGGATGGTGCCATCTTGGGGAGGTCAGAATGCCCTTAAAAAAATAACAACATTAAAAAAAACATTTCACAGCATAAAGTGCCCAGGGAATTATATGACACAGAATTAAACCAGATAATTATGCATGAAAATCTAGACAGGTTTGGGTTTATTTGTTTGCTTGGTTTTTTTTTTAATTTTGTTTTTGTTTTTGTTTTTGTTTTTGGGTCACACCCGGCAGTGCTCAGGGGTTACTCATGGCTCCATGCTCAGAAATTGCTCCTGGCAGGCACGGGGGACCATATGGGGTACCGGGATTCGAACCGATGACCTTTTGCATGAAAGGCAAACGCCTTACCTCCATGCTATCTCCCGGGCCCCTGTTTGCTTGTTTTTAATCTATTTAAAATAAAGATGTTTTGAAATTTTTCATCAAATTCCTAAACATGGACTTCCATACATTATTTCATACTCTACATGAAAGTAAAGATAAGTTACAATTGTTAGGAACCTTAAAAAAACAATAGGAAGAGAAAAGATTGCTTTAAGTTTTATTTAGTATTCTAATTATACAAATCCTGGTTTTCTGTTACAATTTGAAGGTTTCTCTGAGATAGAACAATAAAATCCACTAAATATTAGTGTTTAATTATAGTCATCTATTTTACCAGAGCAAAGACTTGTGCACCACTCTTGACCTTTGTGAATCTATTTCATGGATGATAGCAATGAAAATACCAAGATAATTCATCGTTTCAAAAACAGAAAAGATATATCATAAAAATATAAAGCAATCAGGGGCCGGAGAGATAGCATGGAGGCAAGGCGTTTAAATGCCTTGCATGCAGAAGGACAGGTTCGAATCCCGGCATCCCATATGGTTCCCCACAGCCTTCCAGGAGCGATTTCTGAGCATAGAGCTAGGAGTAACCCCTGAGCACCACCAGATGTGACCAAACAAAAAAAAAAATCAATCAAACAAACAAACATAAAACAACCATGAGCCGAGAGCGGTAGTGCAAGCAGTAGGGTATTTGACTTGCATACGACTAACCTAGGACTGACCACAGTTTGATCTCCCAGAGTCCCATATGGTTCCCCAAGGCAGGAGCAATTTCTGAGTGTATAGCCAGGAGTAACTCCTGAGCATCAACAGGTGTGACCAAAAACAAAAACAAAATAAATAAATAAAAACACTCTTAGGGCTAGAGTAATAGTACAGCAGGGATGGTGCTTGCCTTGCATGTGGCAGGTCTGGGTTCAATCTCTGGCATAACATATAGTAGCCCCAAGTTTTGCCAAGAATGATCACTGAGCACAGAACCAACAGTAAGCCCTGAGCACCACCGTGTGTGACCAAAAAAACCAAACCAAAACAAACTCTCTTGGTGAGAAGAAAAGTGACTTAGTAGCACTGGAAAGATTTGAATACCAATTAAGTCCTAACTGTACGCCTGGAAGTCTAGCGTGTCTGACAGGATTACTTCTCACTACTCATATGTGATAAGAATCATTGCATTATTCTTAGAACAAATAACAATAACATCTAACATTCATATAGTGACTGACAACTATGTGCCACTTGATGTGTTTCCGTTTGTGAGGACATGAACTCCAGAAGCCACTATATCAGCTCGGAATCTCTTCTTCACTACTTACTGAATGTGTGGCCTTAAGGAAGTTGGTAAGTGGAACCTGAGAAGCAGTAAAAAAAAAAAAAAGTAAAATTATGTGCATGTGCAAGAATGGGGTTCAGACCCAACACTAAATAGGGTCCCCAAGAACTGCCCGAGTGATCCCTGAGCATGAAACCAGAATTCCTGTGACCCAAAAATCAAAAGGAAGAAGGATGTAAACTCTTCTGTACCCATTTCCAAATGGGAATTCTTTGAAGGGTTTTAAAAACTAAAGGACTGGGGTTGGAGAGATAGTACAGCAAATAGGGTGCTTGCCTTGCAAATGACTTACCTGGGTTAGATTCCCAGCATTCCAAATGGCCTCTAAGCCCACCAGGAATAATTCTTGAGTTTGCAGAGCCAGGAATAACTCCCAAGCACCACCTCCTAAAATTAAACAAAGAAAAAAAAAAGAGCTAACTGAGTTAAATTAGCTAGTCTTAATAAAAATTAAGAACTAAAATAATAATGATGACTATAGTAGAAAAAAGATTCCCCTTCTCGATTTGTTCACCTAGTAATACCCAGAACATTTTACCCTGGGTGGTAAAAGGGAATTGCAGGTCTAAGTAAATCAAAGATCTTGAGAAGAAAGTATGTGGATGAGCACAAATGTCATGGTTCTTTATTGGGGGTGATGATTGGAACCATACCTAGAAGTGTGCAGAACTTATTCCTGGCTCTGTGCTTAGGGCTTACTCTTATAGGTGTTCCTAAAGGGAACCACATGTAGAATTCAAGATCAGACCAAGGTTAGCTTGATGCAACCTTACTGCTATACTATCATTCTGGTTCCATCTATTATAGAAGGAGGCAGAAAGAGCAGAGTTCAGGAGAGCCATGGATGTTACGCTGTAGACTTTGAAGAGAGATGATGGGTCACATTCCCAGAATTCACAGACTCTCTACGAACTGGGAAAGCCAGCAAATCCTTCTCTAGAATCTCAGGAAGGAGTTCTGTCGATAGTGTAGAGAATTAGATGCTTGCTTGCAGTCCCTGTTATATACGTTGGCACCAAATATGGTCCCCTGAGCACCACCAAATATCACTCCTGAGCAGAGAGACCCAGAAGATCTTTTGAGCACCACTGATTTTTACCCACAAGCCCCTCAAATAAAAAATAGAGTCTTCTAAGAGAAGCAGCACTGCTGACACCTTGATATACCAGTAAACATAGAGTGGTTTGCCTTTAACACTTTCCAACTTGCGAACATTTGCATAAGGTGTTACAAATTTCCTGTGCTGCTTAAATGGAAATTTCTTACTGCAGCAATAGGGAGCAGAAACAAATAACAAAATAGATAAATAAAAAGTCAACAATGGCATTGCTATCTATCCAGGCATGTGCGACTCTTCTTGAGGCTGATCTTTGTTCACTCTTGCACGAATCCCAGAAGTGGAAACTATTACCTTCATTTGACAAAAGGAAAAATGAGGCCCCAGAGATGAAATGATTTACTACAGGTCATTTGCCAGCTATCAGGTGATGGAGCCTAGAGACAAGGGGGTAGGGTAGGTGTGACTCAAAGGCATTAAATTAATATGCTATTTATTTCCAGAGAGACAAACCATAGATCGACTTTGTCGAAAAGAGAAAAAACTAGAAAAGGATTTCTATCAGAGGAAAAGGAATGATTTATAGAAATGAGAACATGAACTTTGTTTTCCTTGCTTATTTGATTCCAGGTCATGAGCCCTCAGAGATTTGATCTTGAGTAGCCAGAAAGAAAATTTAGAGGCCAGAGAGTAGGTAGGGTGCTTGCCTTGCACATGGCTGACCTACGTTCAATCTCTGGCTTGCAGGGAGTGATCTCTGACACAGAGCCAGAAGTGAGACCTGAACATTACCAGGTGTAGCCCCAAAACAAACAAAAAAAATATATAAAGGAAAAAGTAAACATAGTTGTTTACAGAAGCTGCAGAGGACCTTGAGTATTTTTGCTTCTTCTTTATAATGTCCATCAGTGTCCTAACATCCACAGTCACCACCCATTCTCACTAGAAAGGTATCCAGAAATTTTTTTTTGTCTTTTGGGCCACACCCATTTGATGCTCAGGGGTTACTCCTAGCTAAGCGCTCAGAAATTGCCCCTGGCTTGGGGGGACCATATAGGATGCCGAGGTCCTTTCTTGGCTAGCGCTTGCTAGGTAGACACCTTACCTCTAGCGCCACCTCACTGGCCCTTGTATCCAGAAATTATAATTACCTTCCTAGCCATTTAAATTCAAGGAAATAACACAAAATCTCCTTTATTTCTCCACCCTTGTTTAGATCAAGGTCTGGAAAAACATGGAAAGCATAGTTTAAGATTGAGAGAAATGGTTTCCTGGCATTCTAGCATTTTCTACATTTCCTGTTTCAACAAATCTTCCTCTATCCATGCTGCTTTCCAGGTGTCTAAGTCTTGTTGGAATTATTTAATTTCTTGGTCAATGACTTAAATAACAGCCATGCTCTCTTTCTATAAGTTTTTCTTTAATGCACATCAGGCCACAGAGTCTCACACAGGGACCTGGATTTGTTCCCGAAGGAATTGAGGCAGTGGTCCTCAAACTAAGGCCCGAGGGCCACATACTGTATTTGTTCCCATTTTGTTTCTTCACTTCAAAATAAGATATATGTAGTGTGCATAGGAATTTGTACGTAGTTTTTGTTTTTACTATAGTCCGGCCTCCATCGATCTGAGGGACAGTGAACTGGGCCCCTGTTTAAAAAGTTTGAGGACCCCTGGGGGTTCCCTGAGGGGACTGAAATGACCAAATCTGGGAAAGAGGGGATCTGAGAGTGAGGAGTTTTCCTCTAGCTGTACCCCTTCATTTCCCATGAGGACCTCATAGTGCCCCCTCTATTCTTTTGATCAGCTGAACAAGCTATAGTGTGTTATGCTGCATCCCTGCATCCCTCACAGGCTGCAGAAGTTTAGCTCAGCAGGTTTTCTCACTGCAGAAGGCTGGCACTTGTCACAGCCTGTGTTCTGACACTGCATATTTTGCAGTGTTTGTCCCTATCCTACTGGGTGGCATGAGAGCGAGCCTAGGTGGGAGATCAATTATCTCCTTCCTTCTCCTCTCTCTAATGATTTTAATTGTCAAATCTCCTAGGTACTTAAAATAAAAGGGGGGAGAGAGGGATCTTGCCAAGAACACAAATATCTTTCTCTGTAAGCTAGGCCTCCTTTATTTCTTTGTTTTTTGATTGCTTGAGTTTTTGTTTTCATTTTTGTTTTTTGTTTGTTTGTTTGTTTTTTGGTACATTTTGTTTCTGAACCTGGCAGTGCTCAAGGGTTATTCCTTGCTCTGCACTCAGGTATCACTCTTGGTGGTGCTTGAGGGACCATATGGGATGGCAGAAATCAAATTTAGGCTAATCTAAATTGAGTTTAGATTAAGCTAAATGCATTACCTGCTGCACTATGTCTCCAGTCCCACATGCCTTTATTTTTTTTTATTTACTTTCTGTTTTTTTGTTTTGGAGCCACACCTCGTGACACTCGGGGGTTACTCCTGGCTATGTGCTCAGAAATCGGTCCTGGCTTGCGGGACCATATGGGACACCGGGAATGAAACCGAGGTCTGTCCTAAGTTAATGCATGCAAGGCAAACACCCTACCACTTGCGCCACTCTCTGGCCCTTGTGCCTTTATTTTAAAGGAATCTGCAGGTCTTTTTGTAATTCAAGGGCTCACCAGAGCATAATCAGACACTGCAGTCTGTAGAGGCTACTGTCCTACTTTAATGACTGGCTAAGTCCAGAAGCTGATTTCAGCCAAAGCCTTTTCAGGCTTGTGAGCCATTTCTCTGTATATCCTGTTTCTTCCAGCCACAAACATCCCTTCCCTATGGAGTTTTTACTATTTCTTGTCCCCTGTACAGGATCTCCAAGAATAAATTTTTCAGTAAAGATGGATTAGAAGAGTTTGATTAGGAGAGAAACGGAGAAGTCAAGCCTAAAAATAAATTGACTTTTCAGCATAGGCATGGGAGAAAACAAAACAAAACAAAAAAAAAACAGATGCTCAGAGGCTGGAGAAATAGTACAGTGGGTAGGTCACTTGCTTTGCACACAGCAGAACAAGGTTTAGTCCCTAGTACCTCATATAGTTCTCCAAACCTTCCAGGAGTGATTCCTTAGTGAGGAGCCAGGAGTAAGCCATAAGCACAACTGGCTATGGGCCAAAGACAAACAAATAAACAAAAAACAAAAACAAAGAACAAATTGTGTCTCTGTGATAGGATAGTGGATAGGGCGTTTTCATTGCACACAACTGACCTGGCATCCCATATAGTCCCCCAAGTTGGCCAGGAGTAATTCCTGAGTGCAGAGTCAGGAGTAACCCCCTGAGCACCACTGGCTATGGTGCCAAACAAAAAAAACCAAACAAACAAAATACCAAAAAAACTCATTTCTTCCACCCAGAGTGACACAGAAGCAAACCTTTATCCTATGCCGCAACTTCTCAGTCCTATTTTACTGCCTTATCTCTAACCCCTACCTTGAGGCTAGGCTCTGTTCTCATATTATGCATTTTTAATGTGAGACACAGAGAAGTTAAGTACTTGCGCGAAATCACACCACAAGTGTTGGTTCCAGGGTTGGAAACCAATGGCTTAATTCCAGGACCTCCTATCGTCCTCCTTCTGTGCTTTGGAGACCAGATTAGTATTTACTCCTTTGTCTATTAGGCAGTGTTGTACCCCAACACTAGAGTTGCAAAAGAGGCATCTGCTGTTGGGGTTCAGACCCCAAATTCCGTGGAAAGAGGCTACACTTACTGGGAATTGCTTGAAATGCTTTGTGCTGCTTTTTCCCATTAAATTAACTTAAGTTGCTTTGTTTGCTTTATTTGGGGCCACATCCATTATTACTCAGGGCTTCCTCCTGCCTCTATGTTCAGGAATCACTCCTAGTGAGGTTTGGAGGACCATTTGTGATGCCAGAGAAGTAAGTCCTGAGAACTGCCAATTGCTGTCCCACACCCAAAATAATTAATTAAATAAAATAAAAGGAAAAATCAGAAGACCTTTTGCTTTTCCTCTAAGGCTGGGATTGGTCTGGCCAGATAACGCTGAGGTGGGTTTGGAGAAGCCACAGCCTTCCTCACTTCCCGTTCTCATCCCCCGGGCTATGTTTGGGTAACAAACACCTTGCCCAGAGAGTACATATTTGTGCATCCGCTGTCACACAACATCTGCTCTGAGGGGGCGCCTCTCCTCCTGCACAGTCAGTGACGTGAGACAAGAGTGGCAGAAGACACATGCCAAATGCCAGTGTGTGTTCACACCAGCCATCCAGGAAGCATGGAATCTTCACAGAGCAGCTTCTGTCACCATTCAGGGCCTGGAGTCGCAGCCCCTGGGGACACAGGCAGAACCAGTGTGAGGCTGTACTTTGACAGTGTGGTCCATGTGTGGATCATGGGTGCATCACTCACTCCTGCACACATGGTCCCAGCTCAGACCCAATTCAGTGACAAAGCTCTGCCATTAGGTACTTTATAACAAAGCAACTGGGTCTCTTCAGGTAAGCAGAAACACCTAGAAGCCTGTTCAATTCTCATGACCTGGAAAGCAAGAGGAAGTGAGGTCTATAAAGTTTGCCAGGCCCTAGGCCTAGACTCTCTAGGGTCTCTTTTTTACCCTGGCTGACTTGGCACTGAGATACATTTCCATTGTTGGTGAGATTGTGGGGAGTGGCTTACTGGAGCACCGGCAGAAGGGCAGGGCCTGGATTGCGAAGATGTGGAGCTGATGACCACATGAGGGCTCTGCTTATCTTATGTCCATCCCCCATTCTGGTGATAGCATTCCAATTTGTTATGGAGAAGTACCACCTTCTCACACTCAATCTACATGTTGAGAGGAGTTGATTCCACATTTTTTTTTTGGGCCACACCCAGTGACTCTCAGGGTTTACTCCTGGTCATGCTCAGAAGTCGCTCCTGGCTTGGGGGACCATATGGGAAACCAGGGGATTGAACCGCGGTCCGTCCTAGGCTAGTGCAGGCAAGGCAGGCACCTTACCTCCAGCGCCACCACTCAGCCCCCCACATTTGGTTTTAAGGATGTAGGTGTGACGCAGAGCCAACTCATGGTTAGTGTTTAGGGACAAGCTAGTGTGTTGGGGACTGGCACCAAGAGAACCAGCTGAAGAGAACAAGACGGAACTATGAAGAGAAAGAAAGAAGGAAAGAAAGAAAGAAAGAAAGAAAGAAAGAAAGAAAGAAAGAAAGAAAGAAAGAAACAAAGAAACAAAGAAACAAACAAACAAAGAAACAAACAAACAAACAAAGAAAC